>CM035091.1:80602129-80838368 GCA_020205505.1 Panax japonicus
AGTAATAACATGCAGTGATAAAAAATAACAACAACAGAAACTATTAAAAACTGAACAAATAACAATAAATAAAAACTTACTTGTTGAAGTTTTTTGCTCCTCTCTTCCGAAATACTCCCTCTCTACTCTCTGTTATTTTTATTTTATCTAGCTTGGCAAGTGAACTTTAGTTTGAACAACATATGTTCTCAATAGACGTTTAAATAAGGTGAGTAAGTCCGGTACATGAATTATTTTAGGACCAAATTCAAACATTAATACTGTTATGGGTCACAGCTTTTTATATTATCGAGCTTGCAGGTGTTCTTTCCCGAGGCGATGTGGCAGAAAAAGTAGTCAAACATGGCAGAAAAAGTTTTGTTGTTTTGTTTTGTTTCTTTTATTATATTATTAATAAAACCTGCCGGCCGGTAGTGGCTATACCGGCTTATAAGAAAAAAAATTATATTATTAATAAAACCGTTCGGCCGGTACAGGCTATAAAGGCTTGCAAATGAAATTTTTTTTTGCTACTAAACAGACTCGAACCCGTGACCTCAAGCACCAATCCCTCGTCATATGACCACCCGAGCACCACGGGCCTAGCTGTTCTAATTTTCCTTGAATTTGTATATATCTTAAAACAATTCACTTCCCCCCAAATTAAAATTCTCAATATTTTATTATTATTATTATATTATTATTACGAATTGAGTATAAAGCCGTTCCATATTGTACCGGCTTACGTACTTTTTTATTATTTTATTACCATTATTATTATTATTATTATAAAGCTGTATCGGCTGGTCTTTTTACCTTTAAATATTGTCGGAGAAGCTGCTATTTTCTCAAGTTATCTTCTTATCATTCCATAGAATTTTCTCTTTTCACCTCTACTCATAATTTATTTCATCTAGTTTCCCATTTTCACTTCAGAAAATCAAGTTGAAGTTCTGATCGAGCAAAATTCATCACTATTATTCACAAGTAAGTTTTTCAAAATGTCATATAATACATCTAAATTTGTTAGTGAAGTTGAAAGTAATAAATCTGATATTGTTCCGTACGTTGGTCAATTATTTTGTACGTTGGAAGAGGTTGAATATTTTTATAGATCATATGCTCGCAAAAATGGATTTGAGATTAGAATTGCAACTAGTTATAAACATGCTAATACGAATGATATCAGATCTAGGCAGTATGTATGTAAGAAAACCGGTACACCAATTGTTGGCAAGAGTTTACCTGATGATGAAGATAGTAGTAATAAAATAACTAGATAGAGAGACTCTATAGGACGAACAATGTGCAATCATTTGAACAAACTTGCATCCGGAAGTGCCAGCAATTTTTTTTTTCGAGTGAAACCTGGTGAAAACAACCGCATAGCTTGTATTTTGTGGGTTGACGCCCGATCAAGGTTTATGTATCAACGGTTCGGAGACGTTGTGACATTTGATAGTACATACCGGACAAATAAGTATGGCATGCCGTTTGTTCCATTTGCCGGGGTCAACCACCATTATCAGTCTATATTGTTTGGATTTGCACTGTTACGAGACGAGACAGAGGACACTTTCGTTTGGGTTTTACAGACATGGCTTGAAGACATGGACTACAAGGCACCTACAACCATCATCACTGATCAAGACAGAGCCATGAGTAATGCTATTGCTACGGTACTTCCAACTAGTCATCATTTATTGTGTTCTTGGCATATTAGCAATAAATTTCCTGAAAAATTGCATCATGTTTATTATGCGCACCCATCGTTCAAAAATGATTTTAACAACTGTGTGTATAACTCATTATCCATCGAGGAATTTGAAGAGCGTTGGCATATTCTGATAAGTTCCTATGAATTGTATACTAATGAATGGCTTGGAAGTTTGTATGATGTACGACAGAAATGGATTCCAACATATACAAAGAGATATTTTGCCGCAGGAATGACTACCACTGGAAGAAGCAAGAGCATGAATGCCTTTTTTGATGAGTATGTTAATGCATCAACAGGTATGCTATGTTTTGTACTGCAGAGTCAAAAGGCTGTAGAAAGACAGTTTATCAGGGAGAGGAAGGCCGACTACATAACAAAATATCGTAAAAGGATTATGGTACTCAGTTCATCTTTAGAAGTTCATGCTGCACAAGTGTACACAAAGAAGATGTTTAGACGTTTCCAACGTCAATTCGTCGATTCCATGAAATACAATGTTCATAAACTTAGTGAGATGTGTGTCACTGATACTAAGGTTTATGCAGTGTATAATGCAGATGCAACTGAAAGTGGTGGAAGATATAAAGAAGTTGTCAACAATCGACAACTGGGATCGGTAACATGTAACTGCCAAATGTTTTCTCACTCTGGTGAATTATGCAGGCACATCTTGAGATATTTCATAGCAAAGAGTATTTCACAAATACCGACCGACATGATCCTTCATCGGTGGACAAGAGACGCGAACAAAAGCAATGGTGAAGACTTACTCTTTAACTCCACATCTGCTGACTTCGAACAAAATCAAGCAATGCGCTATAATCATTTGATGGCTGATTACCAGGAGTTAGCGAGCAAAGCGGCTTGCTCAGTCCGAGGTTACAAAAATGTTCTTAAACTGAATGCACGAGGAAAAGAGTTGGTTAACCAGTATGATCCGGATGAGAATATTACTGAACTGGCAGATGACGACATTGATTGCACAGTTGGAGATCCAAATCATGATATGGGATACGATAATGACGATGAAGATGCAGAGGTGGAAGAAGAAGAAGAGTTTTTGCCGCCTAATATTTCTCAAACAAAGGGCCGCAAAAAACAATCTAGATTCAAGAGTGCACTCGAGAAAATCATTCCTTCTAAGACTCATCGAAAATGTGCAATTTGTGGCTTTGAAACCGATCACGATAAGCGAAATCACTATCGAGTGCTAGGGATTCCTGAGCCAAAAAATAGGCGTCGGTTGTATTAATCATTCTATATTTTTTTTATTTTATGAAAATGAACATGTAATATGTACTATTCCTCTTAATGTTATGCAGTACTAGTATTGGTATAATCTGTACTTATAATATTGATAATCACATTATTATTATTGTAATAATACTTCACTACTTTTATAAATTCGATAATCACATTATTATTATACTTCACTAGTTTTATTAATGTATAAAATTATTTCTTAATAATAAAATCATTGCTTAATATATCAAAAATATATCAAAAATATATCAAAAATGTATCAAATGTATCAAAAATATATCAAATATATCAAAAATGTATCAAAAATGTATCAAATGTATCAAAAATATATCAAAAATGTATCAAATGTATCAAATATATCAAAAATATATCAAATGTATCAAAATTGTATCAAAAATATATAAAAAATGTATCAAATATATCAAATATATCAAAAATGTATCAAATATATCAAAAATATATCAAAAATATATCAATTATCAAAAATGTATCAATTATCAAAAATATATCAAAAATATATCAAAAAATATATCAAATGTATAAAATATATAAAAAAATGTATCAAATGTATAAAATCATTTCTTAATAATAAAATCATTGCTTAATATATAAAATCATTACTAATAATCATTGCTTAATAAATATAGATATTAACTTATTTCTAAATATCAAACCCCCATATGTATTATATAGACTTGTTAATAATAATAAATCGTAATATAATAATAATGCAAGAATATAGATTTTGGGGGATGGTGAAGTTTTAATATAAAAACATATCCTTGGCTGAAATTAACAGCTAGGCCCGTGGTGCTCGGGTGGTCATATGACGTGTGTTTGGAGTTTGAGGTTGCGAGTTCGAGTCTGTTTAGCAGCGAGTTGCTTGAATAAAATAATTTTTTTTATTTTTTTAATACAAGCTGTGACAAGCTATACCGGCCTGTTTTTTTTTCAATTTTTTAATCCCAGCCGTATGAGCCTGTACCGACCGGGAAAAATAAAAAAAAAATTTAAAAAAATGTACCAGCCGTATGAGCCTGTACCGGCCGAAAAAAATAAAATAAAAATTAAAAAAAATGTACCACTACAAACTCTTACGGCTGTTAAAAAAAAAAAAATCCAACCGGGACAAGCTCTTACGGCTGCTAAAAAAAAGGATATTATTTTTTATTTGAATTATAATTCTTTATTTGTTATTAAATGAAAGAGTTATAAAGAATAACAAATATTTTATAAAGAATATCAAATAAAGAACTTGTGCAAGCCGGAAGAGGTTGTGCCGGTTTGAATTTTTTTTTAACAGCCGTAAGAGCTTATAGCGGCTGAGAGTATTTTATATTTTTTTAAGTTTACGTAATGTGCTGAGTCATGACTATTAATGGAGAAATGCTTAAAAATAAAAATAAAACTGACAACATGTTGACTATGTGGGGTCCTCATATTAAAATAAAAGCCGGTACAAGTTGTGCCGGCTGGGATATATTTATGTTTCATCTCAGCCTTCCAATAAGTTTATCAACGGTACAAAAAGAAGGTGTTGCACAGTACCCACAACAACCGGTTGCTATGGAAGGGCTCCTATATATATATATATATATATATATATATATATATATATATATATATATATATATATATATATATATATAGACACACAAAAACACACACTTCCCTCTGTGACGCCCCCAAAATAGGTTCGCACAACCCATTTTAAGTCGTCAAAATATATACTATAGAATTCAAATACAAATTTTTCTATTTACAAATATATATTAAACTGCTGTGAAAAATACAACAACACATATACTGTGAGTTTCAATACAAATATTGCACCATAACTAGTACGACAATATTCACACTCAACTAAAATTCTCAATACAATTATTGTCATATTATTTTATAATGTATTGAGATACTTCTACAATTTCGGAACATCACTCCATTCCCCGACTAGTATCAACTATACTCTCATTTCCTGAGAAGAATAATGGAACAAAATTAAAAAGGGTGAGCGCAAATAGCTCAATAAAGTATATTATGACTAAGATAATAAAAAATAAATTACTTTTAACCTTCAACAAAAATAAATCAAAAAGTATAGATTTTCAACAATAACTGCAACAGAACAAACAATCTATTAGAAGAGTCAAGTGGAACATACAGAATTGTTAAATCCACAACACTTTTTGTTCTTTACACAACAAAAGTGTCGCTATAGGTGTATATCGACGGTGAAAATTGTCGCTATAAGATCTATAGCGACACTTTTGTTGTGAAAATAACAATTTTTTATTGTGGATTTAACAATTTTCTAGAACATAATGTCTATAATTTTCTCTTATTTAAAAAATTCACCATCAATATTTTATCCCTGTAACACCAATCAACAGTTCCTCTTTGCAATCAGGCCAAAGAGAAATTTTACTACCTGCCTTTGCGTATAACAATAAGGATCATGATTTTACCAATATACAGTTCCTGTTCATAATCATACAAATCAATTGTTTATCTTTGCACTACGAGTCAAATATATTCATTTATAGCACTAATGGTCATGATCATGCCAAACACGAGTCCATCTTTGCACTACGAGCCAAAGAGAACTTTCACCACAAGCCTTTATCTATAACACCAAATGTCATGATTATATCAATACATAATTTTTGTTCATAATCATATCAATCAACAATCCATATGTTGGCCTCACCGATAATCTAAATCAAACAAAGTCCAACACTAATCTATTTATTCAATATGTAAGGCATACCTTCACTTAATGACACAATCAAGGAGCTTTCTGGAGCAGTATCAATACACAATAACATAGTCAATACACGACAACATAATGTAAGTTAACAAACTCCATGTTTTGGGATTTCTAAAAATAATAATTATTAGATTTGTATGCCTAATTATTAATTTAAAAATAACAATTTGGCCATAAAACACAAACTTAAACTCAAACATTTATCCTGAGATGAGATAAAATATGACTACTACATGCTCCATAACTTACACATGCTTCTTTATGGGAATATCAATGAATTCAAAAAGAAAAATATGAGAATCGAGAAATTTATATCATGTGAGAGTTGGCTAAATGAGAGGAGAGTCTCACTCTCTCAGCTTTCAACATATGCTAAAATGCCCAGGAATATACACCATTGAAGCAAAGAGGTGTCCTATTCAGATATCCTTGAAAATGAAAAAAACAAACAAATTGAAATATGTACATCTGACTGCATCTAATTTTTCAATGTGTTAAATCACGCAAACAGCTGGCAAGTGCTATAGAATGGCACCATTGAAAAAAAGGATAACTTTCACCAAATACTTCAAACTTAAATTTAATTAGAAAGTATAAATACAGATATATACCATAAATGCCAAATAAATAAACGCTCCTAACTTTAATTTATAAAACACTTGGTCCTATATAAGTACAAATTTACCTTTTGTAGCTAAAAGGAGGCTTCCCAACAAACTCCAAAAGTGTAGTTTTAAAGTGCAGGCTTGCAAGCCATGGTGTTGCAAAGTACCTGCTCAATCAAAACCAAAACAGCAAAATAAAACCAATAGCCTCATTAGCATTTAAAGTTACTAAGTGAAAGGATGAGCACATCTCTCTCGTTTATGTGTTTACTTTATTTTTTCAAGCGTTCGATTGGAAATTGTGTTTTTCTCCTACATGTGGTAGGAACAAGGGTTGACCTAGGCAGCAAATTATACTGAAATAACAAGCACCTTCACCTCCTATACAACCTCCACTCTGTAGTCTGTATGTCCTAGTTTGTGTTGGCATATTATTTCTTGGATTTAAGTATATATATTGGGTTATTGTATAGAAAAATTAGAACTCAAAAAAGTTGGATAATTCATAGTTCAGTGGTTATAACTATAATTGGTATTCCACATGTAATAGAAGTGTCAAATCATAAAAGTGTTCTTTTATTTTCATTGGTACTCAAACACACAAAGAAAAGAAAATTTTTAAGTTTTCTGTTCTTTTCTTTTTAAAACTGAAACAACACAAAGGAAAACTTTTAAGTTTTCTATTTTTTTTCCATCCAAAACTCAAAAACATAGCGTAAAGATCCACATAAGTATTAGTTTTCTCAATAGATCGGCATTCAATTGTACAGATCAATATCAGGCAGAGGAATGTTAGCCTCTCCCTTTTCTTTTATCCAAGTTCCAATTAGGCATAACAAAATATTCAAGTAACAAACTTTTGCTCCGGTACTACTATACCCTTTTCTTCTTTTTTCAGAAGCTCTATGAAACTACTATGCTATACTCACCTGCCAGCCATGAACAATAAAACTACATACCACTAAATGTGCAATATATGTAAAAATACAAATGTTTTGCGTGACACATTACCTGCTCATGAGCAAATGTAGCATCCTCAATTGAAGCAGCAACAAGACTGCTTGACTGAGAAGACCTCGATGCCCTTGATCCTGGTCCAATTATGCTCTTTGTCTATGCTACTCGAAGGATTTGACCATTCTTTTCTAAAGTCGTTCCATTGGTGGCTTCAAGAGCTTTGGTTGCATCATCAACCTTGAATAAAACACATTAAAAAATTATAACTTCAATAGCAAAAGCATCAGACATAGGATAAAGGTCAAACGTTACCAAAAAAACATTAGGCATAACAAAACATAACAAAAAAAACAAAAAACACTTGCAAATATTACACTTGCACATATCTTGTACTTGCATAACATTAACATTACGTATAATTTAAACATTAGGCATATGTTAAATTATACTTGCATATATTAAGTGAGCCGAAATCTTCTTTAGTGTAAGAGCTAAATGTTACCAACAAACATAACATAACAATTGAGAAAAAGAAGTTTAAGTGCTGGGTATCTAGTTTAAGTAGACAATTTATCAAACACATTGTGTACTTCCCTAATTATTACCAAACAACATGTACAATGAAATACCCACAATTAGGTACCAATACGATTGAGTTTCTTGACAGTAAACATACAAAGTTAAAAACTAACCTTTAATTTAGGATCTACAATGGAGGAGGAGAAATCCGAACACACAGCCACCACAATAAACCACCTAGCTTTTTCTTCGAAATTTAGGGCTTGTTAGAGGGAGGAGAGAAATAGCGAAAGATGCTAACAATCAAACCAAAATTAGGGCTAGAGGAGAGAAAGATTTGGTCTAACTTCTAAGTTCTAAGTAATCATTTTTTATTTTGGTCTTTTTGGATTAATAATGATTACAATATTTGGTCTAATTTTTGATTGAATACTTAAACTCTTAGAGAAGATATTTTTGATATTTATTTAACTGTTTTTTACTTCAGAGATCGTGAACAAGTTTGGTGTTCGTGAATATAGTTTGTGTTTGCGAACAAGCTTATGTTCGACTTGTTCGCGAACTTAATCTTGTTTTTTAACGAACAGTTCAGGAACACCAAACGATCCGAACTCGTACATAACTGTTGGTTCGATCAAGTTACTCGAACATGTTCGAGTTCGACTAAAAGTGTTCGAGTTCGAGTTTGACAGAGTTCGGTTCGGTTCGTTTGCAACTCTATATTTAATATATCATATTAAATAATATGAGTTACTATGTCGTATTATTGATTTAATAATATAAAATATTGTACAAATGTTACTGTAACAATTATTGAATCAATAATATGAGATACTATGCAGTAACTACTGTGATAATTATTGAATGAAATATTAAGTAACTTCTATTGTAGCAATTATTGAATTAATAACCACAATACTGTGTAATATCGTCTACTACTGTGGAGTACTGCGTGCTACTGTGGAATAACGCGTATTACTGCACTTTTATCACCGGGTATTTCAACAGTTAACGACAAAAGTTTTGCTGCCAATTTTTAAAAAAGTAATTTTTGTCGCTTTCTATATTCGACAATTATTCCGTTGTGGGGCCCACCAATGATTGGTTATTTCGGCGCCGTCTTACGAATATTATCTGACAAAATGAATATCTTCTAACAGACTGTTTACTTCGTATAATTTACACATAGCACCCATAACTATCACATTTATTAAATCAACACCTTACTATATAGAAATAAATTAAATCTTATTCATAAAAAGTTAAGATCTTACACCCTCCGTTCCCAAAAAAATATTTAAAGTATATATTTCATGCAAATTTAAAAAATTGAAGGGGGCAAAGATAATAAAATAAGTATAACTTTTATCCCAAGTGAAGTCTGTGTAAACTATACTAATGAATCTGACTCTTGTCTAAACTCAGTAAACCTCATTAATTTAAGTATATTTTTGATATTAAATTAGTCTTTATATTATTTATTTGATTTGTGTAGCTTTAGATATAAAATTTTGTAATTGAAGACATGTTTTTAATAACGGATAGAATAATTATTAAAACGGATAGATTTTTTGCCCAACCGTGCAAGTAAGAGAGTCCAATGATTCTTTCGCTCTCTTATGCTAGAATGATGTGTTTTCTACTTAGTTGTTTACTATTCTTGCATTTCATTTCTGATATAAAAAAAATTGCGCGGTTCTTATTTGGAATATTTTATTATTTGCATAGCTGCTCTATTATTATTATTTTTAATATTTACTTCCACACTTGGATATTGAACGCACTCCACTAGGCTTAAAACCAGATCGTTGAACAAATAATTCAGGTTCGATTCGTACTCGTTCAATTAAAAGTTCGATTCGAACTCGACTTGAAATACAAATTATTCAAATATAAGCAAATTTTAAAATTCGATAAATTACTCGAATCTCCTCACATTGCAATTTTCTATTGATACTCGGATCATATTCGAAAAATTCAAACTGATCGGGGTCGATTAGAAATCGTGCTTGCCTCGAGAGCTAAACGAGCCTCAATCAAACTTTATTTTATATCTGATAAATTTTGTGAACCAAATTTAATTGAACAACTCAATACTCGACTCGACTTTGTTCATTTACACCACCTTAAAACCAGACTGCAAAATGAACAAATAATTCGGGTTTGATTCGTACTCGTTAACTAAAAGTTCGATTCGGGCTCGACTCAAAATACAAATGATTCAAATTTAAGTAAATTTTAAAATTAAATAAATTACTTGAACCTCCTCAAATTATAATTTTCTATAGATACTCGGACCATATTCGAAAAATTCAAACTAATCTGGCTCGATTAGAAATCGTGCTCGACCCAAGAGCTAAACGAGCATCAATCAAACTTTATTTTATATTTGACAAATTCTGTGAACCAAATGTGAACAACTCAATACTTGACTCGACTTTGTTCATTTTCACCCCCTTAAAAGCGATGGCTTTTATGTTAGCCAAGTGTTAACTTAAACAACTACTTGATACTTTCCTTGAGAAAACATTTTCAGCGCTAGAAATATGAAAAAATCATTTCCCTTTCCTTATTCAAAGCTACTAGTACTTAATTTACTCCTCTACAAAGATTCTTGCGTAAAACTTTTCTATACTTGAAACATCCTTTACTTGGTACATTTAAATCTACAACCTAACATCTAATTGGACACAAATACTGAAAAATATTAAAATGAACACAGGCTAATAGGAACAAAGATTGACACGGATAGTCCCTGTCCTTAAGGTGTTTATTGCCCCTTACCACCAAGGTTTGCTAAAGGCTACTAACAATTCACCTCCAGAATATATGTCAAGCCTATACTAGTTCTTAGTAATAGCAACTCACTATAGAACCTCAATATATGCTGCTGTGTAAAGATTAGACCTGACAATATAGTTGGTTAACTGTCGGGTCAATCCATATTAACCGAAACCAAATGGGTTGGTTAACTATATTTATTTATTTGGATTGGTTAAAGTTGGGAATCATATTTTAAAAAAGAAATATAGTTCCGACCCGGTTAACCATTTTTCGACCCATATTTTATTCCAAATCCAAATTAAAAGTTTTTTCCACCCATATTTACATATTCAAGAAACTAAACCACCCCCACCCAACCCCACCCCACCCCACCCCACCCCACCCCCACAAAAAAATATTATGTGATTATATATACACCCCGTACCCCACCACCTCGCACCCACCCCCTACCCCCTACTCCACCCACCCACCCCCACCCCCACCTCCACAAAAAAAATAATATTATATGATTATGTATACACCCAACCCCCTACCCCTTATCCCCATCCCTATCCCCACCCCATCCCACCCCCACCTCCACCAAAAAAAATAATATTATGTAATTATGTATACACCCCACCCCTCCACTCTCACCCACCCCACCCCCACCCCCACCCCCTACCCCCATTCCACCCCACCCCTCCCCTACCCCACCCACCCACCCACCCCAATATGTAAAAAGTAATCCGATCCCACCCCATGCGTATATAATTATTATATATGCTACTAATTCGATCGAAAAGGTAACTCAGGTTCAGTACAGTGTACATACTACATATATATATACACCCCCACCCACCCCACCCCTACCCCCACCCCCACCACCACCATCCCACCCCTACCCCCTACCCACCCACCCCCAATATGTAAAAAGTAATCCGATCCCACCCCATGCGTATATAATTATTATATATGCTACTAATTCGATCGAAAAGGTAACTCAGGTTCAGTACAGTGTACATACTATATATATATATACAGTCCGGGATCCCGGACTGTACTAAAATACGGGACTTTTTTTTTTTGAAACAACTAAAAAAAATAATTATGGAATTAGAATTTTTCCATAATACAGTGTTTTGGGCGTGATTTGAATGCCTATAACAAAATATGTCTGTATAGTCTGAGCAGACTGTACATACATTGGTTGGTGTAGGTATTAAAAACACACCCAAAACACTGTATTATGAAAAAATTTCAGTTCCATAATTTTTTTTAGTTGTTCTACAAAAAAAAAAAAAAATTTGGTCCCGGATTTTGATCAGGTCCGGGAGTCCGGACCTGATCAGTTTTCTCTATATATATATATATATATATATATTCTAAGTATCAATTTTGTATCAGAGTTTGTCAAATAAAATTGATATACAATTTAGTGTAATAAACTTAGATGGGAGCTAGCTAGCTATGATGAGTAGTGATGTCATGTGAAGGGTCGAGCTAGGTTGATGCATGGGACCCAATCCTACCCCACCCACCCACCCACCCACCCACCCACCCACTAACCACCCCACTCCCACCCCACTCCACCCCACCCCCACTCGCCAACCCTACCCCACCCCACCCCATCCCCACCAAAAAAAAATATTATATGATTATGTATACACCCCTCACCCCCACCTCATCCCACCCCCACTCCCACCCCTCAAAAAAAATAATATTATGTGATTATATATATACCCCTTACCCCCACCCCCACCCCACTCTCCCACCCCCACCCCACTCTCCCACCCCCACCCTCACCCAAAAAAAATAATATTATGTGATTATGTATATCTCATATCATTATTTAAGGAGCCTAAATTCCACCCCTTATATCCGTCTCTCTATCTATAGTATATATTAATTTTATTTTTTAAAAATTTTGTTTAAAAGTCAAAACATCTTAAAATGGTTAATATGGTTTTTAACCATAACCATATGGTTCCAACCCACATTATCCATATTAAAAATGGTTAATATGGTTTTAGTTCTTAAATGGTTGGTTAATCATATTTTGAAAACCAAAATCAACCCATAATCATATTTTGTCAGGTACTAAAGATGATAGAAAAAAGAAGATGACTTTTCAGTTTCAAAACTGAATTGTGAATAATGCATCATTTATAAAGTAAATGATGTAATGATCACAGATCCGTTTTTTTAAAACTGTTTAGTATCCCATAATGATTAAACACAAAACTATTTAGCCATTAATGAAGTTAATTACTCTTGTGAAGTGCAAAGTGCGCCTAAAGCGCCGATGCGACTTTGCGACCCGAACCCGCACCCCGACCCCCGGGTCGCGGGACTCAGGCGGGTGGTGCTTTGCATCACGTTATTGTGACAACTCCAAGCCTTTCCTTTAGTACCAATAGTGAATTAAACTATTCCACATATACTTATAAAGTATTAAATAGTTTTATTCCTACTCAATGTGGGACTTAAAGAAAATAGTTTTCTTAAACAACAATGAACCTTTTCATGTACTCCAATTTGGATACAATTAAAACATAGTATATAATTCCTACTTGAATCATATACTACTCTCTATTAATCTCATTGTAATAGACTATCAAATGCACTTTTAATTTAATATAAATTCAATCAATTAATGGGTCTAAATTAATCCCCAAATTGGTCAAAACTCATGTAAGGAAATGTGAAATTAACAATCCCCCACTTGTTTAAAAAACTACTTTTCTTCAAACAATTCTTTATCTATCAAGTCTAAGGTTTGTATCCATAATAGAAGGTGTGACGAACATTGAACCTTCTTTTAGTATAAACAACTCAAAGTCATATCAAAATAGACGGTGTCCGTAGATTGAACCTCTATTTCAAATGATATGACCGGAGCTATCATACACACACAAAACCTCCCATACGGTGAGCATAATAATCACTTTGCGCTATTAAAGCCATGCGCAATATCCTGTTTCTTGAACCTCTAAGAGAGTAAACCATAATTCTCTATAACAAGCAGCTTCACTTCTAGTTTATATAGGCAAAATGTTTCTCTAGCACTCCTGTTGCTATAAGTGCAACACTTTGTTAAGAGCGTAACTCATCCTCGGTCGTGCAACAGATGTTACTATCATATACTCCCTCCTATTCATATTAAATGTCTTTTTAGAGTTAAGCAAACTTATTAAGAAATAACACAAAATGTCTTTTGTATCCCTAATTAATTATTTCTCTCTCTACAATAGTCCATGGAATTGCATTTACTAAGCATATTAAATAGAGGGGTAAATTAGGAAAAAATAGTGCAATATTGCATAGGGATTCCAAAACGACACTTATATTGAATAAAATGAAACTCTCCAAAATGACACTTTATATGAATAGGAGGGAGTACTACATATGAGACCAAATTGATAGTAACACATCCAATAACTGTGACTTATTCTTCCCATTGAACCTATAAACTAGGGGTAACCTAGTAATTGGTTGGGTTCCCATCACCCTTGGCTTAGAATGGTTTAAGTTCCATATCTCGTGTAGTCAAACTTATTAAATCTCTCGTCAGAGGCTTAGTAAGTGGATCAACTAAGTTTTTACTTGAATTCACATAGACAATAGTTATGATACCTTAATGTATCAATTGTCTCACATATTCATGTCATAGACCAATATGTCTAGACTTACCATTATAGGTACCACTATACGCTCTTGTTAGCGTAGCTTCACTATCAAAATATAGTGAAATTAGAGGCATTGGATTTGGCCATAGTTCTATGTCTAACAATATATTTCTAATCCAATCAGCCTCTTTTCCAGCTTGAGACAAAGCTATAAACTCTGACTCCATAGTAGAGTGAGAAATACAAGTCTATTTCTTTCTTGCCCAAGAAACAGCACCACTGGCAAGAGTGAAAATCCACCCACTTATAGATTTATTATCTCCCACACTATTTATCCAGTTTGCATCAGAGTATCCCTCCAAAACACTAGGGAATTTATAGTAGAACAATCCTATGCCACTGGTTCTTTTTAGATATCCAAGTACCCTTCCAATAGTTTCCCACTGATCAATATTAAGACTGCTCGTATATCTACTAAGTTTAGAAACTACAAAAGAAATATCTGGTCGAGTACAATGTGTCAGGAATAAACATATGAATGATATTCCTATTTACATATGATTTAATTATGAAATATATATGAATGAATATGTAAGTATGCTTGCATTAAGAAAAGCTGTAAAGTCCTTTGATAGATAATAGAAATATGTATACAAGGACTTAGAATGAATTGATCAAGTATGTTAGGTTGATTCTACATAAGCAAAACAGCTTTGTAAAGTCCTTAAAATGAAATGATGTAAAAGGACTATAAATATAGAAAGATCAAGCATGTTAGATTGATCTTATGATGTAATAGATAGGCTTGTTTGATCGTCGAAGTACTGCACCAGAGATCGTAGTCTTCCAGGAGAGTCAAGGATAACTCGAGAGCTATCGAGGCAGAATCGTAGTCTGCAAGATAGTAGATCTCGGAGTTCGTAGACTGCCAGGAGAAATGATGAAGGATGATGGCATATCGAGAAGAGCTTCCTCAGGATCTTAGTGTGCTGAGGAAGTCATGTTCAGAATCGTAGAGATAATCTGCCTAAAAGCCGGCTGAATATTTGCCGAAGCCAAGTCAGAAACGTAGACTACACTCGAGATCGTAGAGTCTACTTGTGACGCCCCCAAAATAGGTATACATCACCCATTCTGAGTCGCCAAATACATGGTACAAAAACAAATACAACTTCATTAAACTGTGAGTTTAAATATAAATAGAGAGTATAAAAACTCAAAAGGAGTCTTCATTACAATTATTGATACACTATTTTAAAAATAGTGATGACTGCTAAAAGAACTTTCTAGAACCATCACTCCGTACCCCGACTAGTTTCTGCTATGTTCTCACCTCCTTAGAAGAAAAATGGAACAAAAGGGTGAGCTCAACTAGCCCAGTAAAGAATATTATGACTAAGATAATATACAAAAAATTATCATTAGTCTTCAACAGGGAATAATCTGATAAAATATAATAGCCAACAAGTTTTAGATCAACAACTGCAGCGGAAGACAGCAATCCATTAGAAGAGTCAAGTAGAGAAAGAATTCTACTATCTTCTAAGATTTAAAAGTCCATCATCAATATTTTATCCCTGTAACATCAATCAATTTACATCTTGAATCAAATATTCATTTTTGCACTACAGGCCAAAGATATTCATTTGTATCATCAGTTGGTCATGTTCATCTCAACACCTGTTCATCTTTGCACTATAGGCCAAAGATATTCATTAGGTAATCATTCATCTTTACACTACAGGCCAAAGATATTCATTTGTATCATCATTTATGACTGAGGATGATGAAAAATATTTTAAAAAAAACGAATCCAGTGAGATAACAAATCAAATATTAAGGATTCGTATTACAGTTTATCCAAGTTCAATAATATTCCGAAATAACCAATTTTGAAGCAGAATTCAAAAATAATGATCAAAACATGGATATAATCAAAGATAGTAACCATAATAGACAACTTGGATAAAAAGAAGAAAATTTTATTTTTCGGTGAATAGTGCCGTATTCGTGAATAGTGCCGTATACGTGAATAGTAACCCCGACACAAAAAGTTTCAAATTTGATAAAAAGTTCATACCAATATTTTGGCATAATGATATTGAAGAAAATATCATTTAAGAAGAAGATAATATCCCTTACCTCAAAATATCAGTACTTCTGATCGGAACATCGGTATAAGGCTGAAGAAAACTTGCACTGATTAACAGAAACTCACAAAGTATCTAAATACTCACAAAATACACTAAATAATCTAGAGAGAGAAAGAGAGAAAACTTGTTTCTAATGTGATTTTCAATTCTAACTTGGCCCTCTATTTATAGGAAAATGTTAGCACGCCGAAGCAGACTTAACCTGCAACCTGATGGCTTTACCTGCTACTATTCCCACCCACCACATTTGAATAAAAATCTCAACACATTTCTTCACCAACCAAGAGTGGGATCCACCAATTCTAGAATTTTCCACCAAAATGATTTATAACCTGATTTCCGAATCAGCCACCTCTTAAAATTCATAACAAATCATGCGCACATTTTTAAAGGTTTAAAATTTGTGGAAATATACTCAACTTATATATGTATAAAATATCCAAAAATTTCAACGATCCAACGGTCGGATTAAAAATTACAACTCCCGCAATATATCTCAAAAAACACTGGTTTGATTTTTAATACCTCCAATCCGCCAAAATACTAATAAAACACCTCAACATTAATTCCTTCATTTATAACCACATAAATAAATCCATCATTTATATCCACATAGAATAAATATTTCCTTATCATATGAATCAATGATTAATTATTCACAAATAATATTACAAAATCACATTTATGACAACCAGGCTGTTCCCAGGAAAGAGGGGGCTTTCGAATAAGGATTTCTCTTTACTGGCGCGTAATTAGGTGACCAAACCTCTCCTTGACAGAACTTTCTAGACATTTCCAATAATGTTATCTAATAATAATATTCCAAATAATCTGAATTACTGATCTGATAAAGAAGATACTGTGCAGTGACGATAATTGAAACAACAATAATATAAAATATCAATGCAGCAATTATTGAATCAATAAAATAAAATATTGAACAGTAACTACTGTGAAAATTATTGAGTAGTGCCTTCTTACGTAAGGATCAATAATTCAACAATATTGTGCAATACCGTATGCTACTGTGCAACAACGCGTATTACTTTACTTTAACCACTGGGTATTCCAACAGTGTTAACGATAACAATTACGCCATTATTCAATTTTGTCGTTTTCTTCATTCGACCGTTATCCGTTATGGGGCCCATAATTGGCTGCGCCGTCGTACGAATATTCTCCGACAGAAAGAATATTCCACCGAAAAAATGAATATTTTATAACCACTTGCTTATTTTGAAAAAATTTCACATTTCACCCATAACCAAAGTTATTATATCAAATTAATACCTTATTATTCACAATAATAAATAAAGAAAATTTGATTTTATTCATTAAAAAGTTGGGGTCTTACAACCTCCCCTCCTTATGAAATTTCGTCCTCGAAATTGACGTACATACCTGGTGTTTTGAAAAGGTGAGGATACCTCGCTTTCATTTCTGATTCTAACTCCCAGGTTATCTCTTCAATAGCATGGTTTCTCCACGAAGCCTTAACTTGTGGTATAACCTTCGTGCGTAAGACATGCTCTTTCCTATCCAAGATCTTAACAGGTACCTCCTCGTACGTTAAATCTTCAGCTATCTCGTCTGGTTCTAACTCAATAATGTGATTCGGGTCTTTAACATATTTACGAAGCATAGATATGTGAAAAACATTATGAACATGAGACATACTTGGAGGTAATGCGAGTCTATAGGCCACATTTCCTATTCGATCAAGAATCTCAAATGGACCAACAAATCTTGGATTAAGCTTTCATCTCTTCCCAAATATTGTAACTCCCTTCCATGGTGCAACACGTAACAATACATGATCTCCAATATTAAATTCCACGTCCTTCCGATGAAGATCCGCATAACTCTTTTGTCGATCCTGTGCCATTTGTATACGTTGTCGAATCGTTTGGATCTTCTCTGTAGTCATTCGTACCAACTCTGATCCCAACAATGTTGCTTCACCCACCTCGTCCCAGCATACTGAAGAACGACATTTTCTTCCATACAATGCTTCAAATGGAGCCACACCTATACTTGCCTGATAACTGTTGTTGTAGGAGAATTCCACCAATGGTAGGTACTTATCCCAACTCCCTTTGAAATCTATGAAACATAGTCTTAATGGATCTTTAAGAGTTTGAATAGTCCTCTCTGATTGTCCGTCCGTTTAAGGATGGTATGCCGAACTGAATCGTAAATTCGTGCCCATAGCTTTCTGCAAGCTAACCCAAAATCGTGCAGTGAATCTTGGGTCACGATCCGAAACTATGGATACTGGCATGCCATGCAATCTTATAATCTCATTTACGTACATATTAGCAAGATGTTCAAGGGAATAAGTCTCATGTATAGGCAAGAAATGGGCAGACTTGGTTAATCTATCAACAATAACCCAAATCGCATCTATGCCTTGAGAAACCTTGGGAAGACCTGTAACGAAATCTATAGTAATGTGTTCCCACTTCCATTTTAGAATCTCAAGTGGTTGTAATGGACCTTTTGACATTTGATGCTCCGCCTTTACACGTTGACAAGTTAAACACCTCGAGATAAACTTCGCGATCTCTCTTTTCATATTGCTCCACCAAAATGTATTTCGAAGATCATGATACATTTTGGTACTCCCAAGATGGATTGCAAACGGTGTGTTGTGTGCCTCCATCATGATTCTATGCTTCAAGTCAGAATCGTTAGGAACACAAAGTCTAGAGTTGACTCGAAGTATTCCTTCTTCATCGATTCTTGCTTCTGGAATAGCACCTTCTTGCACTTTCTTCTTCATACGCATTAGCTCCATGTCCGTAGCTTTAGTAGCTTTAACTTTATCGATTAAAGTCGGTTCTACTCGTATGTTTGATATCATCACGTGGGTACTTGGAGCCTTCATCTCTATCTCCATCCTTTGCAAGTCATAAAAAATGGACCTTTGTGTTAACAACATTGCACTCGTACCCGCATATGATCTTCTACTTAATGTGTCAGCTACCACGTTTGCTTTTCCAGGATGATATTGGATGGTGTGATCGTAATCTTTCAACAGCTCGAGCCAACGTCGTTGCCGCATGTTGAGTTCCTTTTGGGTGAAGAAATATTTGAGACTTTTATGATCTGTATAGATCTCCACTTTCTCCCCATACAAGTAGTGTCTCCAAATCTTCAACGCGAAAATGACTGCTGCTAACTCTAAATCATGAGTAGGATAATTCCTCTCATATTCTTTGAGTTGTCGCGAGGCATAGGCTATGACTTTCCCATGTTGCATGAGAACACATCCTAACCCTTTACCCGAAGCATCGCTGTAGATAACAAATCCATCCGAACCAGATGGTATTATCATAACAGGTGCCGAAATGAGTCTCATCTTGAGTTCTTGAAAACTCTTCTCACAATCCTTGCTCCAACATAATTTTATATCTTTACGAGTCAGCTGAGTTAACGGAGTAGTAATTCGAGAAAATCCTTCCACAAATCTCCGATAATAACCAGCTAAGCCCAGAAAGCTACGTACTTCGGTCACCGACTTCGGTTGCTCCCAACTTTGTATGGCTTCAATCTTCGCCGGGTCGACAGATACTCCATGTTTTGACACCATATGCCCAAGGAATGCTACTTCCTCAGGCTAGAACTCACATTTCTTCAGCTTAACATATAGTTTGTTATCACGAAGCCTTTGCAGTACCAACTTCAAATGGTGCTCATGATCTTCACGGCTTTTGGAATAGATGAGGATGTCATCCATAAAGACAACAACGAACTGATCCAAATATTCCTTGAATACACGGTTCATCATATCCATGAAAGCAGCAGGAGCATTAGTAAATCCAAAAGACATGACTAAGAATTCATAATGCCCGTACCGAGTTCTGAAGGAAGTCTTTGGAATATCCTCAGTTTTAATCTTCAGCTGATGATATCCAGAACGAAGATCGATCTTTGAAAAGAATTGGGTTCCTTGCAACTGGTCAAACAGGTCATCAATGCGAGGTAGCGGATACCTATTCTTGATAGTGACATGATTCAATTCTCGGTAGTTGATACAAAGTCGTATACTCCCATCTTTCTTCTTTACGAATAACACAGGAGCACCCCAAGGAGATGTACTAGGATGAATAAAACCGATGTCCAATAACTCCTGTAGTTGAACCTTTAACTCTTGAAGTTCAATAGGAGCCATTCGATATGGGGTTTTAGAAATAGGCTTTGTACCAGGTTCAAGGTCAATAAAGAATTCAACATCACGTTCTGAGGGTAGACCGGGAAGCTCTTCAGGAAATACATCAGGAAATTCTCTAACAACAGAAATATTACTCAAATCTGACTTGTTTTTGTTCAAATCCATAACACGGGCTAAGAAAGCTTGACATCCGTTTTTCAATAAACGAATAGCTTTGTGGCATGATATGACAGTGAATAATTTTAGTGGTTTAGTAGTTTGAATTCGTATGACAGGTTGGTTAGGAATATGAAAACTAATAACCTTACGAAAATAATAAATTTTAGCATGATGCGTGGTTAACCAATCAATTCCCAAAATCACATCAAATGCAAGAATTTTCAACGAAATAAGGTCGACAGGTAATGTGATGGTACCGACTTGAATCATGAAAGATTTAAAAATAGTAGATGTAACGAAAGTTTCTCCTAACGGAGTCTCAATAGATAAGTCAAAGTCTAATTTCTCTGGAGTCAAGTTTAAACGTTGAGCACAAGCAGGAGAGATAAAAGAATGGGTAGAACCGGTATCTAATAAGGTATAAACTTCGCAAGAGTTTATGATTATCTTACCCGTGATCACCTCGTTTGGGTTCCTCGCATTTTGGGCAGTCACGACAAACTCCCTTCTAGGAACCACCGACTTTAACTTGTCCGGGACAGCCTTTGGAGTCACCATTGTTGTTGAACTTGGTTTCGCAACTAGACAATCTCTAGCTATATGACCTTCCTTTCCACAGTTATAATACACCTTGGATTGTTGTGGGCAGTTTGGGCTGATGTGTCCCTCTTTCCTGCATTTGTAACATACGACCGGTGGTCGTTCTCCTCCCCTAGAAACAGTTGATGTTGGTGCTGAAGTCTTTACGCTATCATTGTTGTACCTTCTCCTTTTGAAATCTCCTCCCGAATCGCTCCTTCTATTATCACGGCCACGATTACTACCAGAGTGGTTACCACTTTTGTCCGAATGCTTTCCTTCCCTCTGGTTGTCATTGCTTCGATGACCGCTGCCACCGGTATGACCCTGGTTGTGTTCCCTCGGTTAAACATACTCATTATCTCGCTCTAATAATTGAGCCCTGTTTACAACATCTGAATATAAAGAAAATTTATGAGAGATAAGATATTGTCGAATCTCGGGCTTTAGACCTCTCAGAAACATCCTCGTCATTCGTTCCTCATTTTTGACCAAATGAGGTGCAAACCTGGATAACTCTGCAAACTTCGTCTCGTATTGGGACACCATCATGTTGTTTTGTTCCAGTCTGATAAACTCCACCTCCTTCATATGACAAATACTTTCAGGAAAGTATTTGTCATTGAATAGTTTCTAAAACGTTTCCCAAGATATGCTGAGTGCGGCTGGCTGGGTACGCTTCACAGACTCCCACCAGTAGTTTACCTCACCTCGGAACATAAAGGTGGCGAATGGAACCTTCTGTTCCTCCATGAATCCCAAGACATCTAATATCTTGGTAATTTGTTTGACCCACATTTCCGCCATGATCGGATCTGACTTTCCCTTAAATTCTGGTGGTCCCAACTCTTTAAACTGCTTGGATGTGACAAGACGCGCATTGCTAGCATTTCCACCCGTATTTTGTGCACGAGTCTCCCTCGTCTGGTTTTGCATGAATTGCAAAAAGCTTCTAAACTTCCCGTCATTCATCATTTGTTCGGTAACGTTGTTTACAGGAGGATTATTGCCTTCCTGTTGCACGTTCCCCTGAGTAGTGATCAAAGGTGTCTCCACGGTCTGATTCACTCCATTATTAACATTCTCACCTGCCATTCTTAAATACTTCCATAAAAAAAGGGTTAATAGTCATGCAACATATTATCCCTACACTCTGACCGACCAAATAAATACCAAATAAACTTAGTCAGGTCATACTAGCGAAGGAATTCCCCGTCTCTTCCCTCCTAGTTCTTGTCTCACATCTCAGTCATGGATCATATCCCTAAGCTCTGATACCAACTGTGACGCCCCCAAAATAGGTATACATCACCCATTCTGAGTCGCCAAATACATGGTACAGAAACATATATAACTTCATTAAACTGTGAGTTTAAATATAAATAGAGAGTATAAAAACTCAAAAGGAGTTCTCATTACAATTATTGATACACTATTTTAAAAATAGTGAGGACTGCTAAAATAACTTTCTAGAACCATCACTCCGTACCCCGACTAGTTCCTGCTATGTTCTCACCTCCTCAGAAGAAAAATGGAACAAAAGGGTGAGCTCAACTAGCCCAGTAAAGAATATTATGACTAAGATAATATACAATAAATTATCATTAGTCTTCAACATGGAATAATCTAATAAAATATAATAGACAACAAGTTTTAGATCAACAACTGCAGCGGAAGACATCAATATATTAGAAGAGTCAAGTAGAGAAAGAATTCTACTATCTTCTAAGATTTAAAAGTCCATCATCAATATTTTATCCCTGTAACATCAATCAATATACATCTTGAATCAAATATTCATCTTTGCACTACAGGCCAAAGATATTCATTTGTATCACCAGTTGATCATGTTCATCTCAACACCTGTTCATCTTTACACTACGGGCCAAAGATATTCATTAGGTAATCATTCATCTTTGCAATACAGGCCAAAGATATTTATTTGTATCATCATTTAGGACTGAGGATGATGAAAAATATTTTAAAGAAAATGAATCCAGTGAGATAGCAGATCAAATATTAAGGATTCGTATTACAGTTTATCCAAGTTCAATAATATTCCGAAATAACCAAATTTGAAGCAGAATTCAAAAATAATAATCAAAACATGGATACAATCAAAGATAGTAACCATAATAGACAACTTGGACAAAAAGAAGAAAATTTCATTTTTCGGTGAATAATGCTGTATTCATGAATAATGTTGTATACGTGAATAGTAACCCCGACACAAAAAGTTCTAAATTTGATAAAAAGTTCATACCAATATTTCGGCATAATGATATTGAAGAAAATATCATTTAAGAAGAAGATAATATCCCTTACCTCAAAATATCATACTTTTGATCTGAATATCGGTATAAGGCTAAAGGAAACTTGCACTGATTAACAGAAACTCACAAAGTATCTAAATACTCACAAAATACACTCAATAATCTAGAGAGAGAAAGAGAGAAAACTTTTTTCTAATGTGATTTTCAATTTTAACTTGACCCTCTATTTATAGGAAAATGTTAGCACGCCGAAACAGACTTAACCTTCAACCTGATGGCTTTACCTGCTACTATTCCCACCCACCACATTTGAATAAAAATCTCAACACATTTCTTCACCAACCAAGAGTGGGACCCACCAATTCTAGAATTTTCCACCAAAATGATTTATAACCTGATTTCCGAATCAGCCACCTCTTAAAATTCATAACAAATCATGCGCTCATTTTTAAAGGTTTAAAATTTGTGGAAATATACTCAACTTATATATGTATAACATATCCAAAAATTACAACGATCCAACGGTCGGATTAAAAATTATAACTCCCGCAATATATCTCAAAAAACACTGGTTTGATTTTTAATACCTCCAATCCGACAAAATACTAATAAAACACGTCAACATTAATTCCTTCATTTATAACCACATAAATAAATCCATCATTTATATCCACATAGAATAAATATTTCCTTATCATATGAATCAATGATTAATTATTCACAAATAATATTACAGAATCACATTTATGATATCCAGACTGTTCCCAGGAAAGAGGGGGCTTTCGAATAAGGATTTCTCCTTACTGGCGCGCAATTAGGTGACCAAACCTCTCCCTGACAGAACTTTCTAGACATTTTCAATAATGTTATCTAATAATATTATTCCAAATAATCTGAATTACTGATCTGATAAAGGAGATACTGTGCAGTGACGATAATTAAAACAACATTAATATAAAATTTCAATGCAGTAATTATTGAATCAATAAAATAAAATATTGAACAGTAACTGCTGTGACAATTATTGAGTAGTGCCTTCTTACGTAAGGATCAATAATTCAACAATACTGTGCAATATCGTATCCTACTGTGCAACAACGCGTATTACTTTACTTTAACCACTGGGTATTCCAACAGTGTTAACGGTAATAACCACGCCGTTATTCAATTTTGTCGTTTTCATCATTCGACCATTATCCGTTATGGGGCCCACAATTGTCTACGCCGTCATACGAATATTCCCCGACAGAAAGAATATTCCACTGACAAAATGAATATTTTATAACCACTTGCTTATTTTGAAAATTTTTCACATTTCACCCATAACCAAAGTTATTATATCAAATTAATACCTTATTATTCACAATAATAAATAAAGGCAATTTGATTTTATTCATTAAAAAGTTGGGGTCTTACACTACTGATGCTGAAGCCATGTCAAGGATCGTAGACTACACTCTTAGTTCGTAGTCGAGCAAGATCAGATGAAGATTACAAGCGCAAGACAGAAACTGTAGAGTGTCAAGATCTGATCTCAGGATCGTAGTGTCTGCACAGCTGAAGCTGAATCGTAGAGTGCAGAACTTCGACCTCAACAGAAATGCTCACAATGCATAGGCAGAATCGTACAACAAGTATAATTCTCAACTAATGAGCACTCCCAGAATATCCAAAGGAACAAAACCTCTGGTTGGCAATGCAAAAATACATCCTACCTGAAGGGAACCAAAGAGAACTCAACGAATGGCATGTAAGCTAACAGAAGATCTAAGCACCAACCCAATCAGCATCAAGTTTGAGTTGTAAAGCCATTCAAGATGAAGTCTTTCACAAGATGATCATAAGAAGACTTCAGTAGCTGACTAAGGAAAGTCAGCAAGTGCAGTAGCTGTCAAGTGAACAGAAGACAATGATCTTGGAAGCAACCGAGATCTTAGTGTTTGCAAAGAGTGTTCTACTACGATCCACTAAGAAGACAACGATCTTGGAAGCAACCGAGATCTATGTGAGATAGTGAGTCCGAAGTCTCACTCTACGATCCACCAAGAACACTCAGAGACATGCAAAGAAAGAAGTAGAAGTTAGAGTTCTACTACTTAAAGAGTGTTCTGAACTGCCGAGAGAAAGAAGAGTATCATGTCATCTTGAAGTCCATCATGGGAAGACTCTACAATAGAGAAAAGCCTACAGTCATCTTAGCAAGTCCACCATGAGAAGGAATCAAGTAGTAAGAAGGAAGATCACAAATGCCATCTTGGTGTCAAGCATGAGAAAGCTTCCAAGTACCTAACAGAAGAGCTTACAGTCATCTTAGAAGCCTATCATGTGCAGCCATCAAGTAACAAGGAGAAGGATCTTCAAGGCAGTTCATAAAGGGGTCATCCGAAGTGGTTGAGTAACTGAAGAAGCTGAAATCACGTAACACTCAACTGCATTTCAAGGATGATCACGCCAAGCTGCTAAGTATAGAAGATGTTCAGAGCATGAAGACATCTTAGCAGCTCAGCACCAACTCCAACAAACCAGCAAACAAACATCGAAAGCCAGGGTGTGAGACCCCATATTTTATGAATAAAGATTTAATTTTCTCGAAATAATCAATCTAGACCGTTTATGAATTAGTTACTATTCAGTCCATTTTTCTATAAATAGAAGCTCATTCTTTCATTATTTATTACGAATTCACTGAAACTCTAGAGAGAGAAATTATAGAGAAACTATAGAAAAGTATTCTGCTACTTCCCTACTCTTATATTCAGTTTCTTTTATGGTAAGTGGTGTTATTTCTTTTGTATTCATGAAAAAAACTTATGTTATTCCATTATTTATTATTCTGTTGGAATAACCTGTATACTTGGGCTACCCTATACTTGATGAAATTCTCTTGTTATTTCATTATTTATTATTCTGTCGGAATATCCTGTCTGCGCGTTTACGTCGGACCTGGTTCCATTATTTATTATTCTGTCGAAATATCCTGTCTATGCGTTTTACGCCGGACCTGGTTCCATTCTTTATTATTCTGTTGGAATATCCTGTCTGTGCATTTTACGCAGGACCTGGTTCCATTACTTATTATTCTGTTGGAATAACCTGTCTGTGCGGTCTATCGCATAGATGGTAATTTCTTTTGTTATTCCATTCTTTATTATACTCAGTTGATTAAAACTTTGACTTCTATACTCCATGAAATTAGTGGAATATCCTTGATATTTGCGCTTCATCCAGTATCTTTTCATGAAAATATTCTTCTGAGCATTCTTGAATTTTACTCTAGAAAGTAGTATCATGTTGACAATTTGAACGTTATCAGTTCCTGGATAAATTAATTCTCAAACTTGTTTTATTGAATTCTTATATCATTATCATCATCCTCATGTTTATATTATGTTGAAAGTCATCTGTGGCCTGTAGTGCATAGATGGATTTGGTATGATTATGAACAGGGATTATTCGGTATAATCATAACCGTAATGTTACAAATGATGTGGAAAAAGTCTTCATTGGCCCGTAGTGCATTGATGGACAGTTTTTGGTATGATTATGGCTATGGATTCTCTTTGGCCATAGTGCAAAGATGAATTATTTTATGGCATGATCAAGACCGTTGATGAAAACATGATTATCTTAAGCCGTGGTGCATGGATAATTCGTGGTCGTGATACTAAAGAATATCCTTGGCTGTTGTGCATTGGTGATTCGATGATGTGGATTAATTATTAAGCTGAGTCCCAGCGATAAAAGTGATGAAAAACCTTTTAAATCATAGAAGATAGGAGATTTTATTCCCTACTTGACTCTTCAAATGGACTGCTTGTTCCGCTGCAGTTAAACTTGATAGTTATTATATTTTATAAGTTTAACAATGTTGAAGGCTAACGATAAATTATTCTGCATTATCTTAGTCATAATATTTCTTACTGGGCTAGTTCAGCTCACCCTTTCTTTCACTGTTCTCTTCAGGAAATGAGAACGTAGCTGGGACTAGTCAGGGAACAGAGTGATGGTCCTAGATGGTGCATTAGTAGTCCTCACTATTCTGTGAAATAGTATGATAATAATTGTAATGAAGACTCATTTTGAGTTTGTATACTCTCTAGTAGATAATATTTGTATTCAAACTCATAGATTATGTTTAGTCGTATTGTACACGACAGTTGTATTATTAATTTGTATTTGAATTCTGTACCATGTATCTGGCGACTCAAGATGGGTGATGTATACCTAATTTTGGGGGCATCACAGTTGGTATCAAAGCTTAGGGATATGATCCCTAGCTAGGATTTGAGAATAGAACTAGGAGGGGAGAGACGGGGAATTCCTTCGCTAGTATGACCTACCTAAGTTTATTTGGTATTTAATTAGTTAGTCAGAATATATGGGTAATATGTGACATGTTAATTAACCCTTATTTTGTGACAGTGTTTGAAAATGGCATCTAAAAATGCTGAGATAAATAATGAAGCACATGAGACCGTTGAGTTAGCTCAACCAAAAGGTAACGACCAACAACACGATAATAATCGTACCGGTGGCAATGGCCATCGGAACAATGATAACCATCGTGGGGAAAATTATCATGCCAAGAATGGTAACCACTTCGGTGGTAATCATGGCCAAGATAATAGAAGTTGAAATTTCAAGAAGAGAAGGTCATTTAGCTCAATTTTGTCGTATAGTGAAGTCAGGTCCAGCTGGAACGGTGGCACCAAAGGCGGATATGGACAAAACAAAATTGGTGGTTTTAGGAAGAGCGTTTTTTGTGACTTCTCAAAAAACGAGTAACCCGAACGAAGTTAGCATGGGTTAGTTAATTATAAATTCTTGCGAAGTCTATATCTTATTAGATACCGGTTCTACCCAATCCTTTATTTCTCTTGCTTGCGCTTAACGTTTAAATTTGACTTCGGAGAAATTAGACTTTGAATTATTGGTTTAAACTTTGATAGTAGAAACCTTCGTTACCTCCACTATTTATAAATCTTGTTTAATTCAAATTGACATTTTCACGTTACCTGTCAATCTTATCTCTTTGAAAATATTTGCCTTTGATGCGATTTTAGGAATCGATTGGTTAACTACTCATCATGATTTTCGTAAGGTTCTTAGCTTTCATACTTCTAACCAACCTGTTATACGAATTCAAAGTAACCAAACCACTAAAGTCAAACATTGTCATATCAAGCCTTAAATAAAGAGCCCCGATCCTTTTGTTGTTGACATTCTTGTGTGGAATGCACCGAAGCCAGACTTTTTGTAGGCAACATCGTGAATGACGATGACAAGTTGATAGGTATCAATGTGATGTGTTATCCATGTCTTGGATGAGAGTCACAGTTTTGAATGATATTTCTATTGTTAATAAATTTCTTGATGTATTCTTGAAGACTTCTTAGCCTACCCCTAGAGCGTGAAATCGAATTTTGTATTGACCCCAGTACAAAACCGATTTATAAAAACCCTTAAACATTTATTCAACTAAAGTGAACGTAACATGCGCCAAAGACGTTGACTCGAGTTATTAAAGATTATGATCGTACAATACCATTGTGGAAAAGCGAACGTGGTAGCTGACGCGTTGAGTAAAAGATTGTATACGGTTATAAGTGCGAATATACGAACCCACGTGAAGATAACGAATATACGATTAGAATAGACTTTAATCGATAAAGTTAAAGCTGCTCAAGCTACATACTCAGAGCTGATGAATGTGAATAAGAAGGTTCAAGAGGGCGATATTCTAGAAGCAAGAATCGACGAAGAGAGGAAATCTCAACCCTCAATTTAATTGGCCCATTTGAAATCCTCGATCAAGTAGGAACTGTGGCTTATAGACTCGTTTTACCGCCAAGTATGTCGCGTGTTCATAACGTTTTTAACGTATCGATGTTATGTAAATATGTGGACGACCCGAATCATATTATTAATTTAGAACCAGACGAGATAGCAGAAGATTTAACGTATGAGGAGATACATGTTAACATCTTGGATAAGAAGAATCATATTCGACGCTCAAAGGTTATACCTCAAGAGTTATAATTTGAAGTGAAGTCAAGGAATCCTCACCTGTTCGGCATACCAGGTGCGTACGTAAATTTTGAGGGCGAAATTTCATAAGGAGGGGAGATTGTGAGACCCCAGATTTTATGAATAAAGATTTAATTTTCTCAAAATAATTTTTTTAATATTATGGTGTTGATTTGATGTAATTTTATAGTTGTGGGTAATATTTACAAATTTTGCAAAGTAAGCAAGTGGTTATATAATATTCCATTGGTCGGAGAATATTCTTTTTGTTGGGGAATATCTGTACGATGGTACAATCATTGGTGGACCCCACAAAAGAATTATTATCGGATTAAAAAACAACAAAAATACTTTATAAAAATAACGGCGGAAGTTTTACCGTTAACTATTGAAACACCCGGTGTTAAAAGTACAGTAATACGCGTGGTTGCATAGTAGTACACGGTATTGATTATTGATGCTTATATGAGAAGTCACTCAGTATTGTTCAATCGGGTATTCAGGACACTTTTCGTGTTGGTATATTATTCACGAGTTACTATTCATGAGTTACTATTCATGAGTTACTATTTATGAGTTACTATTCACGAGTTACTATTCATGGGGTACTATTGATCACCCATAAAATATATTTCTTTTCGGTCCAAATCATTTTTGAGTACAATATTATTCAATGAGGAGATGTGCTAATTTTTCAGACCGTTGGTTGAAGATATAATAGTAAATCAATATGGACCGCTGGTGGAAAGTTATAATAGTGAATCAATATGGATCGCTGGTTTAAAGTTTTAATAGTAAATCAGTATGGACCGTTGCTTTAAGTTTTAATATTAAACCAATATGGACTATCCGTTTAAAAGTAAATCAATCTAGACCGTTCATGAATTAGTTACTATTCAGTCCATTTTTCTATAAATAGAAGTTCATTCCTTCATTATTTATTACGAATTCACTGAAATTCTAGAGAGAGAAATTATAGAGAAACTATAGAAAAGTATTCTGCTACTTCCCTACTCTTATATTCAGTTTCTTTTACGGTAAGGAGTGTTATTTCTTTTGTATTCATGAAGAAAACTTATGTTATTCCATTATTTATTATTCTGTTTGAATAACCTGTATACGCGGGCTACCCTATACTTGATGAAATTCTCCTGTTATTTCATTATTTATTATTCTGTCGGAATATCCTGTCTGTGCGTTTACGCCGGACCTGGTTCCATTATTTATTATTCTGTCGAAATATCCTGTCTATGCGTTTTACGCCGGATCAACATATCATCTACGTACAAACAGACTATCACCATATAATCAAAATTGGTTTTGGAGTATATGCACCTCTCTGCACTATTATATTTAAACCCAAAGTTTAAAATAGCTGCATCAAATCTCTCGTGCCACTGTTTTGGTGCCTATTTTAGACCATAAAGAGACTTAACTAATTTGCATACTTTAGCCTCATTGTCGGGAGAAAAAAACCCTTTGGGTTGTTCCATATATACTTTCTCATTCTAATTGCCATTCAAAAATGCGGTCTTTACATCCATTTGATGAACATAAAGATCAAACAATGAAGATAAGGCAAAAATAATTCGAATGGAAGTAACTCGTGCTACCGATTCATAAGTATCAAAATAGTCAATATCCTCTACTTGTCTAAAACCTTTTACTACTAATATTGCTTTAAAAGCAGAAATAGTACCATTAGTGTTATACTTTGTTCTAAAAATCCATTTGCAACCTATAGGTTTAGAACCTCTAGGTAAATTTATCAATACCCAAGTATTATTTCTCAAGATTGAATCCATTTCATCATTTATAGCTTCCTTCCAAAAAGCAGCACCCCTAGAAGCCATTGCTTCTTTAAATGATTTAGGATCAGTCTCAAGACTATAAACATAGGGTATTTCATTTACCACCTCATTATTTTGGTCACTTTCCACAAAAAATAATAGAGACTGTGATGACATGAAATCATCATCTAAATCTTTATCTTTTTTAGCTCTTGTACTCTTTCTAGGTCCACTTGGTTGAATTGGAACACTAGGTACTTCAACCTTAACATTAGACCTTATAAGATCTCTAGGCTCATCAAATTTAGGCATATCCACATTCTCAACATCTTTTGAGAATTTATTTTCAAATAATTCTACACCCATTGACTCAGTTATAACATTAGACTCTAAATCAACAAGCCTGTATGCTTTACTATTTTCAGCATATCCAACAAATATACTTCTAATAGCTCTAGCTCCTAACTTAGTCCTTTTAGAATCAGGAACTAAAAAATAAGCTATACACCCCCACACTTTAAAATAATATATGTTAGGTTTTCTACCTCTCCATATTTCATAAGGACTAGTTTTAATTACAGTACTAGGAATCCTATTTAAAATATGACAGGCAGTAAGAAGTGATTCATGCACCCCATAAATTATTTGGCAAACAAGCATGATTTAACATGTACACACGATTTTTCTTTCTGCTAAACCATTTTGTTGAGGTGTATATGTTGTACTTGTTTGATGTATAATGCCATTTTCTTCACAAAATGCATCAAAAACATTTAAACAATATTCCATGCCTCTATCAGAACGTAAAATTTTAATCCTCTTCTCAAGTTGTTTTTCTACTTCTAATTTGTATTTTTTGAATGAGTTAAATGCCTCATCTTTTGTTCTCAACAAATACACATAACAATACCTGCTAACATCATCTATAAAAGTAATGAAATATCATTTTCCACCCCTTGTCAATATTCCATTTAACTCACATATATCAGTATGTATATATTAAACCTAATAATTGTGATTCTCTATGTACATTTGGAAATGGTTTCCTCACAATTTTTTGATTTAACACAAATTTCACATTTCTCTAGTTTAGTATTGCCAATATCAATCAATTTCATTGCCTGCATATTTTTCAAATTCTTTGAATTTATATGTCCTAAACGACTGTGCGACAAAGAAATTGCACAAGTGATATAAGTAGAAACTGAACTGTTCTTATTAATAGATAAATTTTACATTCCATTACAAGCATAACCCTTTCCAACAAAAATACCATTCTTTGAAATAATGACTTTGCCGGACTCAACAAAAATTTTAAAACCTTTCCTATCTAAAAGATCAGCAGAAATTAAATTCTTTCTAATTTCTGACACAAATAACACATTCAACAAGGTTAGCTTCTTCCCAGAGGTGAAATTAACTTCCACAGTTCCTTTTCCATCAACTTTAGCCACTGAACTGTTTCCCATCTGAACTTCCTGTCCAATAATCTCTTCAAATGTTTTAAACATTTCTCGATTATTACAAATATGGATAGTAGCTCCGGAGTCCAACCACCAACCATTCGGCTCACTTACCATGTTAACTTTAAAAATCATAGTCATATCAAGACTAAGATCAGATGCCATGGCAACAAGGTTCTCCTCAACCATGTTAGCGGAACCGCTTTTGTGTTGTTTACATTCTCTGCCATAGTGTCCAGTTTCTCCACAAACATGACACTTACCCTTTCTCTTATTAGGATCAGATTTTTTATTTTTCTGTCCAGGATGCTTGAACCTATGATTATCTTTTTTAACTCCAGGTCCTTTCCCTTTAAATGATATTGCCTCCAAATAGTTTACACTAGACTGTCCTTGAATCAAATTCTTAGCATCACGTTTTCGGGTCTCCTCCTCAATACGAAGATGCTTCTGAATTTGATCCAAGGAAAAATCCTCAGATTTACGCATCAACGTTTTGGCAAAATCTTTCCAAGATGGAGGTAATTCTGCAATTATTGTTCTAACTTAAAAAGTTTTACGCAAGATAATTTTAAGAACCCTCAACTTATTAACAATAACCTGAAGCTCGTGCACTTGCTCAAAATTAGGTTTGTTATCAAACATCTTATAATCAAAATATTTAGATACTAAATATTTATTTGTACCTTCTTCCTCAGCCGTGTATTTGAATTCCAAAGCCTCCCATAACTCCCTTGGTGACTTAATATTACTGTTGAAATCGTAGCGACGATCCGACAACGTGTTGAGGATATGTCCACGAAAAAGTTCCTCATCTTCAGTTCTTTTCCTTCTTTGCTCTTTCAGTGCTTTGATGGCATCATTATCTGGCTGCTAGCCTTCTACTGGTTTGGGATCTTCTGGAATAGGCTGAAGGTTAGGGTCAAAAACATACGTAATCTTCAATTCTGTGAGTAAATTTTTTAGTTTATCTTGCCAACGACTGAAATTATTTCCATCAAAGCGATCGAGCTTGACAAAATCCTGGTTCATGATTTTGAAAGACTCTGTATCCATTTCAATAAACACCTTAAGATTGAAAAATATTAAAATGAACACAGGATAATAGGAACAAGGATTGACGTGGGTAGTCCCTGTCCTTAAGGTGTTTATTGTCCCTTACCACTAAGGTTTGCTAAAGGCTACTAACAATTCACCTCTAGGATATATGTCAAGCCTATACTAATTCTTAGTAATAGCAACTCACTATAGAACCTCAATATATGCTGCTGTGTAAAGATGATAGAAGGAAGAAGATGACTTTTCAGTTTCATAACTGAATTGTGAATAATGCATCATTTAAGAAGTAAATGATGTAATAATTACAGATGAATTTTTTTAAAACTGTTTTGTATCCCATAATGATTAATTAAACACAAAACTGTTTAACCATTAATGAAGTTAATTACTCTGGTTCAATGCAAAAAATAGGCTCTTGGCTCGGGCGAAGTACAAAGTGTGCCTAAAGCGCCAATGCGACTTTGTGACCCGGACCCGAACTTGCACCCTGGGTCGGGGGAGCGGGAGGGTGGTGCTTTGCACCACGTCATTGTGACCAACTCCAAGCCTTTTCTTTAGTACCACTAGTGAATTAAACTATTCCACATATACTTATAAAGTATTAAATAGTTTTATTCCTACTCAATGTGGGACTTGAATAAAATAGTTTTCTTAAACAAATGAACCTTTTCATGTACTCCCTTTTGGATACAATTAAAACATAATATATAATTCCTACTTGAATCATATATTACTCTCTATTAAACTCCTTGTAATAGACTATCAAATGCACTTTTAATTTAATATAAATTCAATTAATTAATGGGTCTAAATGAATCCCCAAATTGATCAAAACTCATGTAAGAAAAGGTGCAATTAACAAATACATTGAAGAAGCGCGACAACTTTTCCCTAGACTTGCTGATGAAAATTGACCATTAAACCAAAATTAAGTTTTTGCATGGGGAGCCGAAAAGAGGTGTCTAAGAGGAGAGCAGATCCTTTTTCCCCATTTTCCCTTTCCTCCTTGTGTCTCCCACTTAAATTTTGACATATGTTCTTTTACTTAACACCAATTAATTCTAAAATTAAATAAGAGGTCAAGTGTCAAAATTTAAGTGGGGACACTAAGATAACAGAAAAAATGGGGACATAGGATCTGCTCTCGTCCAAGAGTGCCACTGTGTTTTTTCTCATGACCTCATAATAATAATAATAATAATAATAAAATGCTCCCATTAGTACAATGTCCCTGTTCTTTTATTTCCCCTTTATTTGCCAAAAATAGAATTGAGGTTTGAATCTATGCAGGTAGCATATGTTGGGAGTTTTTCCTAGGTAAATTTTTAGAAACATCTAATCAAGCAAATATATTATATTATATTATGTCCTGATCCAAACAATCATAACTTGTGCTTTGTAAATACACTGATCTAACTATTGTAATTAATAGGGGGTGGGGGGGTTAAGAGGTCCATCTGGGAGAGCTGGGTTAAAAAGCTTGAACCCAAAAAAGGATTACAGACAAAAAACCAAAAAAATAACAACTAAAGCAACACTAGAAATTATAAAGTAACGGCTGCGAACACAGAAAGTAGAATCTACAAGATTTATTAGACGTTTGGAGTAAAATAATTTTAATCCATCTCAGACAATTTAATTGAAGATGATTTCCTAGTACTCATGTAATACCCGAAAATAATAATAATAATAATAAAATAAAATTACCTTGTTTAAAACATATTAATTAGATTTCGTCATTTATTTTGGGTCAAACTAATTATTAAATTTTTGTGGGCTAATGTATTAATAAATGTTGGATAAATTAAATTGGTAAAATTGGGCTTTAAACTAAATGGGTCTAATTTATAGTTGTGTAATTTTTAAAATCCTATTAAAATTTGGAGGGTTAATAAACATATTTTATTAATTAATAAAATATTAATAATAAATAACTAAAGCACAAACCCTATTGTATACTTAAGCTGTTTTTCGTCTGAAAGAAAAGAACAAGAAGAGTGCAGCCGCATTATAAGAAGGGAGAAAAAGAAAGAAAACAAACTGAGTTAAGGTATGTAAAATTATTTGTGTATATCAGTCTAATCGATTATTTTGAGCAAAAAGGGATCTTCTGTGGCGGCTATAATATTTTTTTTTATATATACGTCTTTTATTTTATTAAAGGAATTTGTTAGTCCAATTCTTGAAAATCCAGTTGCCATCCTAATTCAAGTGTATGTGAAAAAAAAAAAAACGAATCCAGGCTTCGGTTAAGTGCTGTACTTTTATGGTGAGGATTATATATATATATATATATATATATATATATATATATATATATCATGTTTATATATATATAATGGTAGAGTTCATGCCTGCAGCACCGCTGCAGGTGACGTCTTATTTATATATATATATATATATTATATTTTAATAAATATTTAGCCATAAAATTTTATAAATCAGAATTGGTAAGTTAAATTGAAGTTATGTATATTAATTTAAATTAATTAATTTTACTGACATAGTTATAAAAGTTTCTAATAATAAATTTAATAGTATTATGTTATTAATGATTGGATTGTAATAAAATTTTATTAAACTATTTAGATTGAACGGCGAGAGTCTAAACGAATTTTTGGAATATACTTTGGGTATTACATTGCTTAATCCAGGTACGGATTCCGTACTCTTTCAGCAAGACTCTTTTGTTTTTAATTCGTTCGTTTCGTTATTCGTTTCGAAATTTAGTATTGTCTCTCATAATTATTCCTTGTCAATTTATTGTGATAAATTTATTTTGGCGTTGTATTAGAACTCACATTGTACTCTTTAGACTAGTGTGTCATGTCTAAATTTTATTTTATATTTATAGTGATGTACATGTTAGTATATTTTATAGACTTGTGTTGACGATTCGTTCGATTTAACATGTACATGTTAGAACCCCTTTGTGTTGATATTTTGTCGCATGTGTTGTGACATTATATTTGTTAGAATACCGTAGGGTATACCTGAGCTATAACCACCTGTGGGGGTACCACAGACATGTCCTCTTGGCACCGAGGCATGACACCTTCCGTGGCGGTGTGATCAGTCCACGGCGTCTCCGTTTTGTGCTCCGGTGGGAGTTGGCCATTTGGTGTTTTGTTGTGGGAGGCGTATGGGTCGACCCTAGTTTCTGTTCTGTTCTGTTCTGCGGATTGGTGATGTTTGTGCCAAACACACCTTCCGATTTGCACGCATCTGGATTGCGCAGTCCGATGTGTGATTGCCTGTGTGGCATTATTTGACTTGCCTGTGTGGCAAGGTATATTACTATTTATTCTGAGCTCGGTATGAAATAACACCCAGCCATTTGATTCAGCCTACCATTTTATTGTGTTAGTTTTATTCGTTTCGTTTCAGTTCGTTTGGTTCAATTCATTTAATTGTGTTAGTTATTTCGGTTCATTTATTGTATTCTATATCCGTACTGGGCATTTGGCTCATGTTGTGTTTTTCTTCCGGCAGGTAATCAGGGGGATCAAGGGCAAGTGTGACGAGAGCTTCCTTTAATCCAATGGTTTAGAAATGTTTTGTTTAGGCTTGATATGTCAACTATTTAGAATTGTAATAATTATTTTAGATTGTGGATTAAGCCAGTGTGGCATTTATTATGGTTTGTCTTATGACATTGAATTATTATGAGATTATTCTTTTGTGGTTTAGAGCCCTGTGATCTTCCTTAGTTGTGTTGTGTTTTGAGTAACCTCTCTTTCTATTTTGGAAAGGGGGTGTTACAGAGTTGGTATCAAAGCTTAGGTTCGTTCTTGTAGAAAACCTATTTAGGTTTGACTTGTGAGTTATGGGTAGACTTCTGGGTTTGGTTTTTGTTCTGTTTGATTTTCTGTTCAGCTATTATACCAGCCATATTCAAATTTGTCTCTAATCTGCTTTGTTTATATTCGTGATCTCTTTCTTAGATGGCTCGAAGATCAGCTAGAGTTGCTGGGAGGCGAGGTAACAACAGGGGAAGAGGTGAAGGTTGGTCCAATGAGCAACCTAATGATCAGATTAATTCTCAGTTGGCTACCTTAGTGAATCAGGCTGTAAATCAGGCGTTACCTCAGTTGGTGGCGCAGGTTGTACAGGCAATGCAGCCGCCGCCGCCAGAAATTCCTGAGCAGGGGCACTCGAGAAATAATGGTCCACAAACGAACGAAGAGGAAGGAAATGTGGATGGACTTGATCAGCAGGTGGTTCCAATGTATGTGTGGTTGGAGAGGTTCCAGAAGCAGAAACCACAGACATTCAGTTCAGCTCCAACTCCAATTGATGCAGAGAATTGGATTGCCCACTTAGAGAAGATTTTTGATGTGTTGGGGTGCTCGGATAATCAGAGAGTATTACTTGCTGCCTATAAGCTGGAAGGGGATGCACAGAGGTGGTGGAAAGCACTGAAGACAACCAAGGGTGATGGTTATGTCGAGACACTTAGCTGGGTAGAGTTTTGTGAGGTCTTTTATCAGCAGTATTTCCCAGCTGCTGATAAAGAGGCCTATGCCAGAGAGTATCTGTCTATTCGGCAGAAAGATGACGAGTCCATCACAGATTTCATGACGAGGTTCACCAGGTTGGCAGGATTTGCGGGAACTTCTGCAGGGACTGCAGCGGAACAGGCGGAGAAGTTTAAGTGGCGGATTCATTATAGGTATCGCCAACATCTCATTAACACCAAGTTTGTGGATGTATCGGCGGTGGCTAATGCGGCCAAGAACATTGAGATGGAGCGGCAGGACTTTCGGACATCCAAACCGGAGGGGAGTCGAAAGAGGGACAGAGATGACCAGCAGGGTCAAGCTTCAGTTCAGCATGGGAGAAGTCAGGGTGGTCAGTTAAACAGGAACCGTGGTGGCTAGCAGGGGCAGTGGCGTGGCCAGAATCAGAACAGGGGTTATCAGCAGATGCCTCAACAAGGGCAAAATCGTCAACTTCAGCTACCTTGGTATGGACAGAATCGTCAGCAGGGGCAGAATCAGGGTCGTTATCCGGGACCAGCTGGTGGGGGTAACCCGAATCTTATTCCGATAGCTCCTTGTGCTATTTGTGGGGCTATTCATCCGGGGAGGCAGTGTCACAGACTCACCGGTGCATGCTTCTTGTGTGGACAGATGGGTCACATTGCTAGGGATTGTACCGGTCCACGCGGAAATGGTGGAGGTGGTAATAATGGTGGCAATGGAGGTCAGCGTCAGGGTGGCCGAGTGTTTGCTTTGACGTATAACCAGGCGGCAGGTGCACCAGGTACTGTTTCTGGTACTCTTTTAGTTGGCAATCGTGAGGCGTCTATTTTATTTGATACGGGTTCTACTCATTCCGTTGTTGCTCAGTCTTTTGTTCGGCACCTGGGTGTGCCATCTCAGTCTTTGAATTCTGTTATGTATATTGCTACCCCGATGGGGACTTCTGTTGTTATTTCTGATTTGTATCGGGGGTGTCCGATCATTTTTGGGGATAAGATCCGTAGTGTTAATCTTCTTCCGATGTGTATGCATGATTTTGACGTCATTCTGGGGATGGACTGGTTGGATAAGCACCAAGCCACTATCGATTGTCAGGCGAAGAAGGTCATTTTCGGAGATGTGAAGTCTCCGGAGTTCGTGTTTCAGGGTTCACGACCGAGTAGGGTGTTGAAGTTGATTTCAGTTTTGAAGGCTGGGAAGTTGGTAGCAAAGGGTTGTGAGGGGTATTTGGCGTTTGTGAAGGATACCTCTAAGGGTGAGTCTCATATTGAGGATGTTCCAATTGTTTGTGACTTTTCAGATGTGTTTCCTGAGGAGTTGTCAGGGTTGCCACCACAGCGGGAAGTAGAGTTTGCTATTGAGCTTGTTCCTGGTGCGGAGCCTATCTCTAAGGCGCCGTATCGGATGGCACCGTTGGAGTTGCAAGAGTTGAAGGAACAGTTGCAGGAACTGTTGGACCGTGGTGTGATTCGGCCGAGTGTTTCGCCGTGGGGTGCTCCAGTCTTGTTTGTGAAGAAGAAGGATGGGTCTATGAGGTTATGCATAGACTACAGGGAGTTGAACAAGATTACCATCAGGAATCGGTATCCATTGCCGAGGATTGATGACTTGTTTGACCAACTTCAGGGGGCGAAATATTTTTCAAAGATAGACTTGAGATCGGGCTATCATCAGTTGAGGGTGAGGGATGAGGATATCCCTAAGACGGCTTTTCGTACCCGATATGGGCATTACGAGTTTCTGGTGATGCCATTCGGTGTGACTAACGCTCCGGCGGTGTTTATGGATTTGATGAATCGGGTGTTCAGGGAGTACCTGGAACAATTTGTCATTGTCTTTATTGATGACATTTTAGTATACTCTAAGTCTACGGAGGAACATGAGGAGCATCTTCGCACAGTGTTAGGAATTTTGCAGAAAGAGAAGTTGTATGCTAAATTCTCTAAATGCGAGTTTTGGTTGGAGCAGGTCGCATTTTTGGGCCACGTTGTTTCTGCTGAAGGCATTAAGGTGGATCCTGCGAAGGTTGAGGCTATCACTAAGTGGCCGAGACCTACTACGGTGACATAGATTAGAAGTTTCTTGGGTTTGGCAGGGTATTATAGGCGGTTTGTGGAAGGGTTTTCCTTGCTTGCCTTACCATTGACTCAGTTGATGAGAAAGGGTACAAAGTTTGTGTGGAATGAGGAGCGTGAGAAGAGTTTTGAGGAGTTGAAGAAACGACTTGTGTCAGCTCCTATACTTGCATTGCCGTCGGGGACAAGAGGCTATCAGATTTATAGTGATGCTTCTAAGAAGGGCTTGGGGTGTGTTTTAATGCAACACGGTAAGGTGATTGCTTATGCTTCTAGGCAGCTTAAACCTTACGAGGTGAATTACCCCACACATGATTTGGAGTTGGCAGCGGTGATCTTTGCCTTAAAGATTTGGAGGCATTATTTGTATGGAGAGACTTGTGATATCTTCACCGATCACAAAAGTCTTAAATACATTTTCACTCAGAAGGAGCTCAATATGAGGCAGAGGCGTTGGTTGGAGCTTCTAAAGGATTATGATGCGAGGATTCAGTATCACCCGGGAAAGGCAAATGTGGTTGCAGATGCTCTTAGCCGAAAGAGTTCAGGGAGTGTAGCTGCCCTTATTACGCAACCTCAGCTTATTTCCGATATGGAGCGGATCGAGTTGGAGTTGTATGTACGAGGTTCAGATGGGCATTTGGCGGGCATGAGAGTGGAGCCCTCTCTTATCTCGCGGGTCAAAGAAGCTCAAAAGGAAGATGGGGAGTTGTGGAGTATGACGCAGAATTTAGAGGAGGGCAAGCAGTCCGAGTTTGGTATTGATGACCATGGTGTGATTTGGTTGGGGGAGCGGTTGTGTGTACCGTCAGATCCAGCCATTCGAGAGGCTGTGTTGGCTGAGGCTCATAGTTCACCATTTTCTATTCATCCAGGTTCTACAAAGATGTATAGAGATTTGAAGAAGAATTTTTGGTGGAATGGGATGAAACAAGACGTGGCTGAATATGTTGGGAAGTGTCTCACTTGTCAACTAGTGAAGATAGAACATCAACGAGCTAGTGGGTTGTTGCAACAGTTAGACATTCCAGTGTGGAAGTGGGAGGATATCACGATGGACTTTGTGACGGGTTTGCCGAAGACTTTCAGGAAGAATGATGCCATATGGGTGGTGGTGGACTGGTTGACCAAATCGGAACACTTTTTGGCTATCCATGAGGGTTATTCGGTGGATAGGTTGGCACATATCTTTCAGCAGGAGATTGTTAGACTTCATGGTACTCCGGTGTCTATTGTTTCAGATCGAGACCCACGGTTCACTTCAAGATTTTGGAAAGGGTTTCAACGAGCTTGGGGCACTCGGCTCAACTTCAGTACTTCTTTCCATCCGCAAACTGATGGTCAATCCGAGCGGACTATTCAGACATTAGAGGACATGTTTAGGCCTTGTGCACTTGAGTGGTCGGGTAATTGGGATGATTACTTGAGCCTAGTTGAGTTTGCTTACAACAACAGCTGGCATGCAAGTATTGGGATGGCTCCTTTTGAGGCACTGTATGGTAGGAAGTGTCGGGCACCAACTTGTTGGGATGAGGTTGGCGAAAGGGCCATAGAAGGGCCTGAGTTAGTCTAAATCACTACGGAAAAGGTAGCGGTGGCTAAGGAGAAATTGAAGTCGGCTCGATCACGGCAGAAGAGTTATGCTGATAAACATAGGAGGACTTTAGAATTTGAACCTGGTGAGCATGTGTTTCTAAAAGTTTCTCCTTGGAAGGGCATTCGACGATTTGGGTTGAAAGGGAAACTTAGTCCGCGTTATATTGGACCATTTGAAATTTTGGAGAGGGTTGGTGAGGTTGCATATCGGTTAGCTTTGCCTCCGCAGCTAGCTCATGTCCACAATGTGTTCCATGTGTCGGTTTTGAGAAGTTATCATTATCATCCTTTGCACGTGGTGCAATATCCATTCGATAAGATTCGAGAGGACCTTACTTGTGAGGAGCAAGCCGATGCGATTTTGGATCGTCAAGAGCGAATTATGAGGAGGAAGACTATTCCGTTTGTTAAGGTTTTGTGGAGAAATCATTCAGAGCGGGAAGCCACATGGGAGATGGAGGAGTCTATTCGAGCGGAGTATCCGCATCTCTTTGAGAATTAGGTATGTTCCATTCTTTTGATTCCGGGGACGGAATCCTTTTTAAGGGGAAGGTGATGTAATACCCGAAAATAATAATAATAATAATAAAATAAAATTACCTTGTTTAAAACATATTAATTAGATTTCGTCATTTATTTTGGGTCAAACTAATTATTAAATTTTTGTGGGCTAATGTATTAATAAATGTTGGATAAATTAAATTGGTAAAATTGGGCTTTAAACTAAATGGGTCTAATTTATAGTTGTGTAATTTTTAAAATCCTATTAAAATTTGGAGGGTTAATAAACATATTTTATTAATTAATAAAATATTAATAATAAATAACTAAAGCACAAACCCTATTGTATACTTAAGCTGTTTTTCGTCTGAAAGAAAAGAACAAGAAGAGTGCAGCCGCATTATAAGAAGGGAGAAAAAGAAAGAAAACAAACTGAGTTAAGGTATGTAAAATTATTTGTGTATATCAGTCTAATCTATTATTTTGAGCAAAAAGGGATCTTCTGTGGCGGCTATAGTATTTTTTTTATATATACGTCTTTTATTTTATTAAAGGAATTTGTTAGTCCAATTCTTGAAAATCCAGTTGCCATCCTAATTCAAGTGTATGTGAAAAAAAAAAAACGAATCCAGGCTTCGGTTAAGTGCTGTACTTTTATGGTGAGGATTATATATATATATATATATATATATATATATATATATTATATTTTAATAAATATTTAGCCATAAAATTTTATAAATCAGAATTGGTAAGTTAAATTGAAGTTATGTATATTAATTTAAATTAATTAATTTTACTGACATAGTTATAAAAGTTTCTAATAATAAATTTAATAGTATTATGTTATTAATGATTGGATTGTAATAAAATTTTATTAAACTATTTAGATTGAACGGCGAGAGTCTAAACGAATTTTTGGAATATACTTTGGGTATTACATTGCTTAATCCAGGTACGGATTCCGTACTCTTTCAGCAAGACTCTTTTGTTTTTAATTCGTTCGTTTCGTTATTCGTTTCGAAATTTAGTATTGTCTCTCATAATTATTCCTTGTCAATTTATTGTGATAAATTTATTTTGGCGTTGTATTAGAACTCACATTGTACTCTTTAGACTAGTGTGTCATGTCTAAATTTTATTTTATATTTATAGTGATGTACATGTTAGTATATTTTATAGACTTGTGTTGACGATTCGTTCGATTTAACATGTACATGTTAGAACCCCTTTGTGTTGATATTTTGTCGCATGTGTTGTGACATTATATTTGTTAGAATACCGTAGGGTATACCTGAGCTATAACCACCTGTGGGGGTACCACAGGCATGTCCTCTTGGCACCGAGGCATGACACCTTCCGTGGCGGTGTGATCAGTCCACGGCGTCTCCGTTTTGTGCTCCGGTGGGAGTTGGCCATTTGGTGTTTTGTTGTGGGAGGCGTATGGGTCGACCCTAGTTTCTGTTCTGTTCTGTTCTGCGGATTGGTGATGTTTGTGCCAAACACACCTTCCGATTTGAACGCATCTGGATTGCGCAGTCCGATGTGTGATTGCCTGTGTGGCATTATTTGACTTGCCTGTGTGGCAAGGTATATTACTATTTATTCTGAGCTCGGTATGAAATAACACCCAGCCATTTGATTCAGCCTACCATTTTATTGTGTTAGTTTTATTCGTTTCGTTTCAGTTCGTTTGGTTCAATTCATTTAATTGTGTTAGTTATTTCGGTTCATTTATTGTATTCTATATCCGTACTGGGCATTTGGCTCATGCTGTGTTTTTCTTCCGGCAGGTAATCAGGGGGATCAAGGGCAAGTGTGACGAGAGCTTCCTTTAATCCAATGGTTTAGAAATGTTTTGTTTAGGCTTGATATGTCAACTATTTAGAATTGTAATAATTATTTTAGATTGTGGATTAAGCCAGTGTGGCATTTATTATGGTTTGTCTTATGACATTGAATTATTATGAGATTATTCTTTTGTGGTTTAGAGCCCTGTGATCTTCCTTAGTTGTGTTGTGTTTTGAGTAACCTCTCTTTCTATTTTGGAAAGGGGGTGTTACAGAGTTGGTATCAAAGCTTAGGTTCGTTCTTGTAGAAAACCTATTTAGGTTTGACTTGTGAGTTATGGGTAGACTTCTGGGTTTGGTTTTTGTTCTGTTTGATTTTCTGTTCAGCTATTATACCAGCCATATTCGAATTTGTCTCTAATCTGCTTTGTTTATATTCGTGATCTCTTTCTTAGATGGCTCGAAGATCAGCTAGAGTTGCTGGGAGGCGAGGTAACAACAGGGGAAGAGGTGAAGGTTGGTCCAATGAGCAACCTAATGATCAGATTAATGCTCAGTTGGCTACCTTAGTGAATCAGGCTGTAAATCAGGCGTTACCTCAGTTGGTGGCGCAGGTTGTACAGGCAATGCAGCCGCCGCCGCCAGAAATTCCTGAGCAGGGGCACTCGAGAAATAATGGTCCACAAACGAACGAAGAGGAAGGAAATGTGGATGGACTTGATCAGCAGGTGGTTCCAATGTATGTGTGGTTGGAGAGGTTCCAGAAGCAGAAACCACAGACATTCAGTTCAGCTCCAACTCCAATTGATGCAGAGAATTGGATTGCCCACTTAGAGAAGATTTTTGATGTGTTGGGGTGCTCGGATAATCAGAGAGTATTACTTGCTGCCTATAAGCTGGAAGGGGATGCACAGAGGTGGTGGAAACCACTGTTGCAAAGTGAGAGGTCAAGTCTCAAGTGTTTGCAAAAGTTCCCAAGAATTTAACCGATAATGATCTGGAAGAGGAACGTCCAAGAAAGTACAGCCAGAAAAAAACAGCGTTCAGTATGCATTTGAACATGTTTATTTTCTCCATTTATCTGAAGTTAATCTCATTAAAAACCTGCAGCATAGTTCCATGATCTTTTAGCAAATTCGATTTGTTACTCAGATCCGGTGTCCTCTGCGAATCCAATGCCATCGTGTTGTCCCAACCGAGCCCGGGATCCATAGAAGAGGACTTGGGCTTCTTCATTCGTGATCTCTTCAACAGATTACAGATCGGAGGCATTGAATTCAAGAAAAAAGCCATGGAGTGCCTCCTTCAACTCCTTGAAAACGATGAAACAGCTCCAAATTTGGTTTCCAAAAAAGGAAATATCGGCAAGTTTAGTTGGAGACGCCTCTGAGATTGCCCAAGATTTTATAGTTGTTTATGTCTGGCGATGTTTGCAATTTTCCTAAAATCGTATCTTTTGATGATTTTTTATTTTTTCTATTTGAATGTGAAAAACTGGGTTTAGCTCTACTTTTCCAGACATGAAGAAATCTAAATTGCTGTGAAAGCGGGTTTTGGTTTATGTTTATGGGTAAATTGATAAGCACGTTTATTTAATTACAGAATGCATTTGTTAGATCCTTTTAGATTCGGGTGAGGAAAATAAATCAATGCAATTTGTTGGAGTTCGGAAAAATGATTGTTTGTTGTTGAAGTACCTCTTGAGCTGAGGGGAAAGAAATGGATTCAGCTAGGAGTTAGTTTCATAAGTTTCAGCCACGACATCGTGTCAGGTCTTCCACTAAGAAGAAGGAATCCATGGCTTCTGAGGATGGTGGCGGTGGTTGCAGGTAAAAATGACCTTATCTGAGTCTTGAGTTCGGAGATTTGGTTCCAAGTATGATAGACTCCTCTAAGCCACGTCATTTTCCTTTTCTTTTACAAATCCACATGGGAAAATATTTATCAACCGTCCAATAAATTTTAAAGGAATGACCCAATTTTACAATTTTAATTAGTTTAGTAGGCTAATTAAAAAAATTAAAAGTTCAATGGTGTATTAAGTAAAACTTGCCAAGTATAGTGGTCAAAAACATAGTTTTGCCAATATAAAATACACCCTCAATTTAAGCATTTAAATCAATTAATTATTTCTGACAAGCAAGTAAGGAAAACATTTACATCGATTATTACTTAGATATTCAGTAGTATTAAGGATTTTCAAAAAATGCTTTGTAAAATGTTTTGGTAGGAAAGATTTATGTACATCAACTGTACTATGACTGTACTTATTGCCAAAAATGGTACAATTTATGAACTCACCATAGATTTTGACCCAAAATGTAGCTAAAATTTATATAATTAAACCTAAATATTAACTCACCATAGATTCTGCAGCAGACTTTCACTTTACTATTTATGAACTCACCATAGATTCTGACCCAAAATGTAGCTAAAATTTATATAATTAAACCTAAATATTAACTCAACAACTCGAATCAACTTTCATGTATTACAGATGATGAGATGTAGAATAAAGTCAGTGATAAAACACAAAGAGAATATACTTTTCTTATCTTTTATTCATCAATGTAGCAGATATATATACATGAGTATATTGCTAAACTTATGCTACTGTTACAACAAGATATTCTATTGCTATATTTGAATGATCATAACTGCACAATTCTAGCCTGATATTATGGGGATAATCACTCCATTATTATAGGAGATGATTACTCCCAATCACATATTCTAACATCCCTCCTCAAGGTGGTGCATGGATGTCACACATGCTCAGCTTGTCAAGACAACTTGTAAATACTTTGTTGGATACTGCTTTTGTAAGAACATCAGCAAGTTGAAATTCTGACTTTACAAAAGGAAAATGGATAATGTCGGCTTCAAGCTTCTCTTTGACGAAATGTCTATCAACTTCTACATGCTTTGTCCTATCATGTTGAACAGGATTATGGGCAATCTCTATAGCTGATGTATTATCACAATAGAGATTCATTGCAGTTCTTTGAGAGAATCCCAAATCTTTCATCAAGTTTTTTAACCATAATAATTCGTATACTCCAATTTCCATTCCTCAATATTCAGCTTCAGCACTTGATCTAGACACAACAGACTGTTTTTTACTTCTCCAAGTCACAAGGTTGCCACCTATATAAGTGAAATAACCGGATGTAGAACATCGATCGTCAGCTGAACCAGCCCAATCAGCATCAATATACCCTTCAACATCTAAGTGTCCATGTTTGGAGAATAATAGACCCTTGCATGGAGAAGATTTTAAATATCGCAAAATATGTTCTACAACATCAATGTGAGGTTTACGTGGATCATGCATAAATTGAATTACCACACTCACAACATAAGCAATGTCAGGCCGACTGTGGGAAAAATAAATTAATTTTCCCACAAGTCTCTGATATCTCCCTTTATCTGTAGAACTAACACGAGAATCAACTGTGACAACCCGAGAATTTTGAATATTTTTAAAATTTTTATTAATTAATTTAAGGTTCGAAATTAGAACCTAGACATAAAATTAGTGTATGCGTTTGATATTTTTAAGATGAAATTTTGAGGATTTCAAAATTCTGTGAAGGATTTAGGTGAATTATTCAGGATTAAGGAAATACGTGAAAATATTCTGTGTATATGGTTGTATATGTGTACAATATGTGGTTAAGGGTCAATGGTTGACCAGATAAACGATATCTGTAACAAACCCTAATTATATATTAAGAACGACAACATTCGGGTAGAAAACCGTTATGAATTCTAAGAAACCCTAGAAATCGGTTCTAAAAACCCTAATTTTAGTTTCGGAGATCCGAAACCCTAATTCGGTGTATAAAATCCTAAATTGGGAACTTAATGACGTAAGTGTAAATAATTATAAGATTAATTAGGGTAAAGCTTAAGTAATTAGCAAACCCTAATATAATTACGAAATCTAATTTCTAAATTAGGAAATTATTTTTCTATTAGAAACCCTAATTTTTCGTTTGTAAACCCTAATGAGCAATTTTGATCCTAATTGCTAAATTATCATTTTAATTAGAAAATGTTATCCTAATTAGCAAGATTAAAATTATGATTAAGAAATTTTAATATAATTAGACAACCCTAATTATAATTTAGAAATATTAATTTTCTATTTTTAAAACCGAAAATTTGGAAATGTTAGAAATTAAATTTCAAAGTTAAGGGTTAAACCCTAAACCTTAAAATGGTTCAAACTCTAAACCCTAACCCAAATCCTAAACCCTAAGGGTTTTCCCATTTACTAGAATGCCATTAAAATGTTATGCAAAATGACTAAAATACCCTTTTCTTAAAACTTAAGCAAAAGATATGGCAAATCTTGTGAGTCATCAAGCCTAAGGATTAGCCCATATGTCTAAAATCGGGATAAATAACGTTTTGATCACTATACTGGGGTCCGATTTTCATTGTGGTTACCGAAACTTTTTTTGTAACAATCGAGTAACTTTACTTTCAAAAACTTTCAAAATGGTCATTCCGTTTGATTTTTCGTCCAAAAAACGGACGGAATGCTGACTGTGCAAGTTGACTCCATTTTTTTGCTGACGTGGCCCGTTATTTTTGCTGATATGGAGGTTAAAAATTTTCTTAAAGAAAATGTTACTCACAAGTCTCGAACTCTAGACCTCTTCAAATTAAAAACCTTATATTCCAACAAAAATCATTGGCGATTAAATTTATGTAATACTAATATTTAAACTAAGTAGCATCATTTTTAGGAATTGTAATAATAATAATTGTAATAACTGTAATAATAATAATTATTATTGTAATAATACAGTGACCAAAAAGGGATAATACACTGTAGTATTTCAATAATAATAATAATAATAATAATAATAATAATAAGGCTTAAATATGATTTACGATCCTAAACTACACAATTTTTTGTAATTAAAAAAAAGAGCAATTTTTTTGTAATAATAATAAAAAAGCACAGTTTTTTTTAATAAAAAAAACAAAAACAACGCAAAAAAAATACAACAACTAACAACGCAAAAAACTAAAAATAAAAAACAACGCACACAAAAAAAACGCAGTTTAAAAAAAACAAAAAGTAACAATGAAAAAAAACATAAAAAAACGCAGCTTTTATGTAATTTGCAGCTTTTATTTGGTTTTTATTTTTGTTTATAATAAAATAAAAATGCAGTTTTTTGTAATTTGCAATTTTTTTGTGTTTTGTTTTTTTTAAAAAAGCAATTTTTTAATAAAAATAAAAAACTGTATTTTATTATTACAAAAAAAATAAAAATAAAAAAACAGCAGTTTTTTATGCAGTTTTTTGTTTTTTTAATAAAAATAAAAAAACTGCAATTTTTTTAATGTAGTTTTTTGTTTTTTTTGCGCTTTTTTTAAACTACGTTTTTTAGTTTTTTTTTGTTTTGTGTGCGTTGATTTTTTTTTTTGTTTTTTGCGTTGTTTGTTGTTTTTTATGTTTGGTTTTTTTTCATTTTTTTTGTTTTTTAAACTTCGGTTTTTTTTGTTTTTTGCCTAAACAATGTAGAAACAGTAACATTAATTTATGGATCTAAAGTTTGTAAGTTTTAATTATTTTAATCCAAAAATATTTTATTATTAGATAAAAATATTTTATATCATTTGAAATTCAAGGGTCATTTTTTTTATTACAAAAGGAGTTTAATTTATGTTAATATTAATATAAAATAACACTGTACTAAAATTTTTATATTTTTAAATAATAATAATAATTTCTTTTTATTTTATTTTAATGGAGAATTAAATAAAATAAAACTTCTTCAGAATCTGATAAAATATTTTTATATCCGAAAACTAAAAGTGCAGATAGAAAATTATTATTGTGAAATTATTATTATTATTTTGTAATTATTATTATTTTTATTAATTAAAAATTATTATTATTGTTATTATTATTATTTTGATATTATTATTATTCTTAATATTATTATTATTTTTATTATTATTCTTAATAATATTCTTTTTATTTTTATTATTTTAATATTATTATTATTTGGCCTATACTCCGTTTTTTTATTATTAAGAAACGATTCGGTAATGCTTGCGTGGAGTCAACTTGCAGAAAAAAAAATGGAGTCAACTTGCACAGTCAGCATTCTGTCCGTTATTTGGACGAAAAATCGAACGGAATGACCATTTTGTAAGTTTTTGAAAGTACAATTGTTTGATTGAAACAAACAAAGTTTCGGTTACCACAATAAAAATCGGACCCCAGTACAGTGACAAAAACGTTATTTATCCCGTCTAAAATCTTAGCAATATCAGCCAATACAATGCCACCTAGCAACTAGATTCAATGAATCAAAACATAAGAGATTTAAAAGTAAGAAAATACATACTTTACTTTTCATTTTTGCCAAGACCATTCTCTCTCTTCAATTTCGAAATCTAGAGTGAGAGAGAGAGAGAGAATCCAAGCTAAGATCAGTTCATAACCTTTTAATAACAAGATCAAAGGTCAGAAGTCAAGATCAAGCACTAAAAAGGTATAAACCTTCAAAATTTTGAAATCTCGTGATCCGTGTTATTTGTTATGATTTGTTGTTTTAAGTTGTGTTAGAAGGTGTCACTTAATGATCTAGGTTACTGTATAGTGAATTCATAACATCAAAGTGCTCGAAATAATCATTTTAAGAAATCTGGGAAAAAGTTTAAAAAGTGGCCGGACAGTCATATGTCAGAACCTCTAGATCTTTATGTGTTTGTTATTTTGTGTATTTTATGTTTTGAGTCTGTTATATGACATGAGGACTTTGATCTGAAACTGGAAGCAAGGTTCGATCTAGTCTAGATCATCAGTTATGCTCGGTTAAACCACGTTGACCGTTCACGAAATCTGTTTCTGGGTTACCCAGAAGTTTCCCAGAATTTCTGATAAGCTTTTGCAAGCCTCTGATCTTGCAGTCGTTTGATCTTTTGGTCGTGTTGTTACTTTGTGGTTGTAGAAGAGTATATTAACTACACATTTACGCTACAAGATCACTTAGATCACAATTAGAATGAAATATAATCACGGTCAAAGTAGGTTGACCAAACTGCCTCATGAAGGTTTTCTGGAAAACCCAGATCTTCATCAGCCGAGTAGTCTGTCAGAGGTTGACCGACCTTAATCTCTTAGATTCAATGTTTTTATGATGTTTTGATTTTATGTCGTTGTACCCTGACATGTGGTCTACCTTATGGAACCAATAGTTCACCCAAAACAATTACAGAATACCAGTTATAAGGATCGAAAACTAGTACCCTTGACTGTTCTTCATTTTCTGGAAAACCCAGAAATAAAGAACAGCGTTGTCAGATATTTCTAGAGCTTAGATCTCTCGGATCTGATGTTGTATGACCTATCTAGTGGTTGGTACATGTTATGTTACATTAGTACTATGATATATAAGCATTAGTTAGCTCAGAACATGTATGGATTGGAAATAAGAATCGGTCAAAGTGAGTACATTGCTATCTGACAATGAGTTTCTGGACAGCTCAAGAACACCTCAAGAACACCTATAGCGACGGTTCTGTCGCTATAGGGCCCTTTAGCGATAGTTTATTAATATTATTTTTTGGAAATTATTTAAAAATAGATAAAAATGATTTTTAATTATTAAAAGTACTTAGAAAATTCTGAAAATTTATTTTAAATTCTGAAAAATAGTTTTTAATTATTTTAAGTATATTTCATAAATATTTAATATTTTTGGATTATAAATGGTATTTAATTTATTTAATTATAATATTAAATAAATGATTTAAAAATGATTTTAATACATAAAATTTCATAAAAAATAATATTATGGTATAAGAAAATATTTAAAGATATTTTCAGTGACTTTTAATATTTTGTGATGAAATTCATTAATTAATCAATATTAATGGTAACTAGTTTATTTAATAAATATTTTGAATAAATTAAGGAAAAATAGAATTAATGATTTATAAATCATATAAAAATGATTTAAGTGTTATAAAAATATTTTAAGTTATAAAATATAACTTTTGATATTTTGTCCTGAAAATATTAATATTTTAATACTAATAGCAATTATCGGATAATGAATTTAATTGTTTAAAAATCATATAAAGGTGATTTTAAAGTATTAAAAATACTTAATGATATTATAAATATATTATAATATTATGACATGTATTTTATTAATATTTGATAATAAATAAATATTAATGATAAAAGAAATATGTGGTATTTAATTTATTTAAATACGTTTTTAATGATTAGAAGTTCACGATAAATAGTAATAATTACTTAAAAATTATTAAGAGCTTACGAAAAATATTTTGACTGGTATTAAAATTATTTTAGTTAATGGTTAAGTATTTAGATAGAGTTTAATTGAACTTAAACTCGAAATTTTGTCCGACTAGACCGTCGGGGTGTTAGAATTTTGTCGGATTCAACTCAGACTTAAATAGTTTGACTTGATACCGAGTCTTATGTGTGTTATAGACTGATAGAGTTATGTGTTATGTGTTTAGGTTATTCCATGTATATCTATATATATAATAGTATTATATTATGATGATATTATTCTAATATTGGAGATCTATATTACTAATATTAGGTATTTGGATAAAGCGATATAAATTGCGTAGCGGTAATCAACGGTTCAGGCAAGTTTATTTTTACTTAACTCTACTAAGAGTTGTTTCATTTGAATATGCTTATGGTTAATCATTGCTGATTGCCATGTATAATTGTACTCTGTACATATTTCATGTATAAGTCAGGTATGAAAGGCTGATCACCTTCATTACCCTTCGTTTCAGATATAGTTGTTCATGTAAAATACTTGTTCAGTCAAAATTTTATTCCTGCTAGTTCATAATTATATTGTTGAATTATAGCCAGCCAATTATTCAAATCATTTCAATCATGATATATCGTTATATTATTGAACTTAAACTTGCTGGGCAATCCTTCTGTTCACCCTTGCTATATCATGAGAAAACATTGCAGATTAAGACGAATGCGTCGGATACAAGGACATGTTAAAGACAGTTCCAGTGTTAGGATATGTGTATAGCTAAATTGTATAATTATTGTATGTTAATAATGTTATGTGTTAGAAAATTTATGAAATGTGTATTAAGTTAAGGTTACTCGACCTTGGGGATTATGTATAAGTTATTGTGTAAATAATTTATGTTTATATCTTTCGCAAATATAGTTGAATAGTTATAGAATGATCGTACCAGATTCGAGGTGATTTAGGACCTGGATTCGGGGCCCTCACAATTGGTATCAAAGTTGTAGGTTATGAACCTTAGGTAGGAATACCTGAGACTAATAATCGCAGTGATTAGGATAAGTACTAACTCAAATAGAGTTAGTGTGTCGGTAAGATTCAAAGACGAATATCGACGAGTTATAAGATACAGAGTTCCCTAATTCTGATAATAAAGTTGAACAGTAATAGTGAATAGATAGAGTCTAAAGGACTAAAAGTGCAGTGATAGAAGATCGTAAAACAAAACGATCAAGATATAGAAATGAATCATAATGTATACAATGAGATCACTCCGTGATCTGATTAAGTGATAGTATGGGATAAGGATCAAATGAATGATTGAAAAGTTTATAGCAAGATTGCTAGGTGTCAGTTGTACTGTGAATTGGTACAGATTCAGGAAAGGATTATGAATACGAGTTAAATGAAATTCTTATTGAAAAGGTGGTTAGTGTTAGGTGGGGATTCAATTGAGGATTCATGTCGGCAGCTGAGTTTTATAATTCCTTGTATGGGCGGAGAATTGTACTTGGTGTAAAAACTACTTAGTTTCTGGCATTGATAATCATTGAAATGTTTGTGTCGCACTATTTATTATATTCATGTTAAGAGGGTGATTCCTTTCTGATGTGTATAACAGATAGACAGGTCATAGATGGAGAATATAAGGTTAAGTACGTGTTCTTAAAACTCCTACTTACGTGACATTCTTGACTCATAGTTATATGAAATATTTATGAACCCCTCAGCGAATGGACGCCAAAGGTCTGACTAGGACAAGTTCTTAAACTCATATGATTGTGGCAATTTATGGACTCATAAGTGTGGTTTGACGAACTGGGTATAGTTGTGTGTATATGGAGAATTGAGGATTATAGGAACAGATAGATTGTTAAGCAATTGATTATTAGTGGAGACATAAGTTTTCCAAAACTCCTAGCTATGCTAGACTTCGAAATGTTGACATCAAGCTAAATACGCACTATGTGCTTTAAAAAAATGTAGACTCGTAATCATTTTTGAAACGGTTTAAAGTATAGTTTATGCTACTTATTTCAGCTAGACGTAAATGATTTGAAATATCAAAATATATTTTATTTATCACTCATGTACCATATAACATGAATACTTAGTGTTAATTTGATCTAAAATCGTTATTCCACTATTGTATGATGTGTTATGACAAAGTCATACAATGACGACATCCTCAAACGGACTGTTAATACTGTACGACATCATGACGTCATTCTCGTAAATATTTTCAAAATTTTTAATTTGCCAACGGGGTTTGGCTACACTTGAATAATTCGATTGAATTGAATTACTGATATGAGTCTATGTTATTTGATTCAGTTAGACAAACATTTATTAAACTCTAAGAGTTCTTTGAAAATTTTCCCGAACCAAATTATTTTGGTGCAGAATCTAATAAGACTGAGGTAAATTATGCGCCCAAGGCGGATATGAGAAAGAGATAAAACCAGTATTATTGGGCTTGTCCTGGGCATACTGGGCTAATCACTCTCTGTGTCTTTAGGGTAAGACGGTTTGCGGATGAATTTCCATATAACCTTTGCGAAAATGACAGATAATAGTCTGTAAAACCCCTCAGCACAATTTGAAATTATTTTTTACTCTTGTGAGTGGTGTATTGGGTAGCATGTGATAATATATGTGAATGATGTAAGCAGTATAGTGTAAGGTGTAAGGTAAATTTCGGGGACAAAATTTTTAGAAGAAGGGGTGAATGTGACAACCCGAGAATTTTGAATATTTTTAAAATTTTTATTAATTAATTTAAGGTTCGAAATTAGAACCTAGACAGAAAATTAGTGTATGCGTTTGATATTTTTAAGATGGAATTTTGAGGATTTCAAAATTCTGTGAAGGATTTAGGTGAATTATTCAGGATTAAGAAAATACGTGAAAATATTCTGTGTAAATGGTTGTATATGTGTAAAGTATGTGGTTAAGGGTCAAGGGTTGACCAGATAAACGATATCTGTAACAAACCCTAATTATAAATTAAGAACGACAACGTTCGGGTAGAAAACCGTTATGAATTCTAAGAAACCCTAGAAACCGGTTCTGGAAACCCTAATTTTAGTTCAGGAGATCCGAAACACTAATTCGGTGTATAAAATCCTAAATTTGGAACTTAATGGCGTAAGTGTAAATAATTATAAGATTAATTAGGGTAAAACTTAAGTAATTAACAAACCCTAATATAATTACGAAATCTAATTTCTAAATTAGGAAATTATTATTCTATTAAAAACCCTAATTTTTGGTTTGTAAACCCTAATGAGCAATTTTGATCCTAATTGCTAAATTATCATTTTAATTAGGAAATGTTATCCTAATTAGCAAGATTAAAATTATGATTAAGAAATTTTAATATAATTAGACAATCCTAATTATAATTTAGAAATATTAATTTTCTATTTTTAAAACCGAAAATTTGGAAATGTTAGAAATTAAATTTCAAAGTTAAGGGTTAAACCCTAAACCCTAAAATGGTTCAAACCCTAAACCCTAACCCAAACCCTAAGGGTTTGCCCATTTATTAGAATGCCATTAATATATTATGTAAAATGACTAAAATACCCTTTTCTTAAAACTTAAGAAAAAGATATGGCAAATCTTGTGAGTCATCAAGCCTAAGGATTAGCCCATATGCCTAAAATCTTAGCAATCTCAGCCAATACAATGCCACCTAGCAACTAGATTCAATGAATCAAAACATAAGAGATTTAAAAGTAAGAAAAATACTTACTTTACTTTTCATTTTTGCCAAGACCATTCTATCTCTTCAATTTCGAAATCTAGAGTGAGAGAGAGAGAGAGAAAGAGAATCCAAGCTAAGATCAGTTCATAACCTTTCAATAACAAGATCAAAGGTCAGAAGTCAAGATCAAGCACTAGAAAGGTATAAACCTTCAAAATTTTGAAATCTTGTGATCCATGTTATTTGTTATGATTTGTTGTTTTAAGTTGTGTTAGAAGGTGTCACTTAATGATCTGGGTTGCTGTATAGTGAATCCATAAAATCAAAGTGCTCGAAATAATCATTTTAAGAAATCTGGGAAAAAGTTTAAAAAGTGGTCTGACAGTCATATGTCAGAACCTCTAGATCTTTATGTGTTTGATGTTTTGTGTATTTTATGTTTTGAGTCTGTTCTATGACATTAGGACTTTGATCTGAAACTGGAAGCAGGGTTAGATCTAGTCTAGATCATCAGTTATGCTCGGTTAAACCACGTTGACCGTTCACGGAATCTGTTTCTGGGTTACCCAGAAGTTTCCCAGAATTTCTGACAAGCTTTTGCAAGCCTCTGATCTTGCAGTCGTTTGATCTTTTGGCCTTGTTGTTACTTTGTGGTTGTAGAAGAGTATATTAACTACACATTTATGCTACAAGATCACTTAGATCACAACTAGAATGAAATATAATCACGGTCAACGTAGGTTGACCAAACTGCCTCATGAAGGTTTTCTGAAAAACCCAGATCTTCATCAGCCGAGTAGTCTGTCAGAGGTTGACAGACCTAAATCTCTTAGATTCAATGTTGTTATGATGTTCTGATTTTATGTCGTTGTACCCTGACATGTGATCTACCTTATGGAACCAATAGTTCACCCAAAACAATTACAGAATACCAGTTATAAGGATCGAAAACTAGTACCCTTTACTGTTCTTCATTTTCTAGAAAACCCAGAAATGAAGAACAACGTTGTCAGATATTTCTAGAGCTTAGATCTCTCGGATCTGATGTTGTATGACCTATCTAATGGTTGGAACATGTAATGTTACATTAATACTACGATATATAAGCATTAGTTAGCTCAGAACATGTATGGATTGGAAATAAGAATCGGTCAAAGTGAGTACCTTGCTCTCTGTCGATGAGTTTCTGTGCAGCTCAAGAACACCTCAAGAACACCTATAGCGACGGGTCTGTCGCTATAGGACCCTTTAGCGACAGTTTATTATTATTATTTTCTAAAAATTATTTAAAATTAGATAAAAATGGTTTTTAATTATTAAAAATACTTAGAAAATTCCAAAAATTTATTTTAAATTCTGAAAAATAGTTTTTAATTATTTTAAGTACATTTCATAAATATTTAATATTTTTGGAATATAAAAGATATTTAATTTATTTCATTATAATATTAAATAAATGATTTGAAAATGATTTTAATACATGAAAAATCATGAAAAATAATATTATGGTATAAGAAAATATTTAAAGATATTTTCAGTGACTTTTAATATTTTGTGATGAAATTCATTAATTAATCACTATTAATGGTAACTAGTTTATTTAATAAATATATTAAATAAATTAAGGAAAAACAGAATTAATGATTTATAAATCATATAAAAATGATTTAAGTGTTATAAAAATATTTTAAGTTATAAAATATAACTTTTGATATTTTTTCCTAAAAATATTAATATTTTAATATTAATAGCAATTATCGGATAATGAATTTAATTGTTTAAAAATCATATAAAGGTGATTTTAAGTTATTTAAAATACTTAAAGATATTATAAATATATTATAATATTATGACATGTATTTCATTAATATTTGATAATAAATAAATATTAATGATAAAAGAAATATGTGGTATTTAATTTATTTAAATAATTTTTAAATGATTAAAAATTCACGATAAATAGTAATAATTACTTAAAAATTATTACGAGCTTACAAAAAAAATATTTCGACTGGTATTTAAATTATTTTAGTTAATGGTTAAGTATTTAGGCAGAGTTTAATTGAATTTAAACTCGAAATTTTGTCTGACTAGACCGTCGGGGTGTTAGAATTTTATCGGATTCAACTCAGACTTAAATAGTTTGACTTGATACCGAATCTTATGTGTGTTATAGACTGATAGAGTTATGTGTTATGTATTTAGGTTATTCCATGTATATATATATATATATAATAGTATTATATTGTGATGATATTATTCTAATATTGGAGATCTATATTACTAATATTAGGTCTTTGGATAAAACGATAAAAATTGCGTAGCGGTAATCAACGGTTCAGGCAAGTTTATTTTTACTTAACTCTACTAAGAGTTGTTTCATTTGGATATGCTTATGGTTAATCATTGCTGATTGCCATGTATAATTGTACTCTGTACATATTGCATGTATAAGTCAGGTATGAAAGGCTGATCACCTTCATTACCCTTCGGTTCAGATATAATTGTTCATGTAAAATACTTGTTCAGTCAAAATTTTATTCCTGCTACTTCACAATTATATTGTTGAATTATAGCCAGCCAATTATTCAAATCACTTCAATCACAATATATCGTTATATTATTGAAATTAAACTTGCTAGGCAATCCTTATGATCACCCTTGCTATATCATGATAAAACATTGCAGATTAAGACGAATGCGTCGGATACAAGGACAGTTTAAAGACAGTTCCATCGTTAGGATATGTGTGCAGCTAAATTGTATAATTATTGTATGTTAATAATGTTATGTGTTAGAAAAGTTATGAAATGTGTATTAAGTTAAGGTTACTCGACCTTGGGGACTATGCAAAAGTTATTGTGTAAACAATTTATGTTTATATCTTCCGCAAATATAGTTGAATAGTTATAGAATGATCGAACCGGATCCGAGGTGATTTAGGACCTGGATTCGGGGCCCTCACATCAACTACTATTATCTGTACAAATATATACCACTAAGGTTAATTCTTAACTACTATTATCATAAATAAATTTATTTTCCCACAAGTCTACTAGAAGAATCAGAATGCTATGAGTAAAATTTGATATATATTGTGCTTGATATGGGTAAACTGAACTTGAATAATAATCTAATCATGGAAAATGATGCAAAACCAACTACTATTATCAGTACAACAAGAACATTATATTCAAATTTGTTTTACGTGAGTAACATTTTATGTAAATTATTATAGAAAATATTTAGACATGTGTGGGCGCAAGTGCAAATTAGGGTTCATTTAACCTAATTGAATTAAATGAACAAATTAGGGTTCATGCTATAACTAAAGGAATGACAAATGGAAAAGCCGAAAAAAAATGTGCGAGACCCAAGAGAAATCTCCGTGTGTCCTGAGACAGAAGACTCATGGAGGTGTCTCATTTTGAGAATTGATTGAGGAATTGGATTGGTGGCTAAAAAGACAAAAAGATCTGGACATTACTCTGATGACTAAGGGTATTTTTGGAATTTTCTCGAGGTTATGTGCTTGGCACATGACCACTCTCCATAAAAGCCTATAAATACCCCTTCCATTCCATTGAGAAAGGACCGAACTTTTGACTCTTGGACCTTTTTGAGGACTAGGAGGCTTTGACATTCTCTCTCAACCCGAAGCATTCAAGAAAGCTATCTGAATCCCTGCTACCATAACAAGGTTCTCGGATTTTAAGAGTTTTGCACGTGTCGTTGGAGTAATTGCTCACCTGTTCTTTTTCGCTCTTTAATTCATCAATCAATTCTGTACTCTTTATGTATTTTTCTCCTCCTTTGTGACGCCCCCAAATCTGGGTATCTTCCAACCAGACCGATGGTGCTACACAGTACTACTAACTATACATTCATTCCATTGAAACAACATCAAAATGAGTGTATCAACTACATTCTTATTACAATTATAATAAATCCTTTCCCAGGTTATGAAACTGAATACATTCTTCATTGTTCATAAGTATAATACATATAAACATACTAGTCTATTACAAGATAACTAATTATCTATCTTAGCCTTGCCTTTATCTTTCTTAGAACCCTCAATTCGTTCGGCCATAGCTGTAATCATATAATTCAAGCAAGAAGTGAGCATAACTAGCTCATCAAGTCTAGCAATGTACAATATAAATACCACGTCGAGAATCATATGATTATTCTTCAATAACTGAACAAATAGCTATAATGTACTATGAAACATTGTATAACACCTTTCTTCCTCATAAAACAATTTCAAAGTACTTATAGGAACTTAGGAATTCTGAGTAGGTCAAAAGACCATGAACATTCTCTTTAGTTTTTATTCATGAAAAAGGACAACCCGGTACTAAGATCGTAAGTCCGATATATCTTACTAACACATCTAGGTGATCAGCTTATAGTACTCTACAACAAGAAAAAGGGTCATTGGCGATGGGTTTATTAGCGACGGACATATGTCTAGTTGATAATGACCTTACTGCCGACGGGGACGCCGTTGAGAATGCCTGCCATCGAGAATGCAATATCCCATAGGATAATTTAGTGCAAAAATTTGGCGGTGGAGGGAGAACTCATTGGCGACGGACACATAAATCAAAGGCGACGACAATGCCGTCGATAATAACTCAATCTCGACGAGGTCATTATCTACTATTTTGTCGTTGAGAATGAGTTCTTTTAATTAAAACCCTGGTTCGCGATGGCAACGACTCATTTTATCCTCTCTCATATTTCTCTTTCCCTCTCAAATTCGCCCATTACTATATGATTTTCCCACTTAATTCTCAAATTTGCGATATTGATTCTCTTATCTGGTCAATTGAATTAGCCCATTTCCCTCATCTTGCCCAGTTCACCCATTTCCCTCATCCTCGTTGTACGCTCTTGCATTTTCCATTTGGTCGGTGCAATTTCGCCGGTCGTGCCTCTGCCCATTTCGTCGTTGCAACTCCAGAGGTCGTACCTGTACTTGTACAAGGATTGGGGCTAGTTTGGTACTCTCATAACCATGTAAGATTTTTAGTTCATCTCCTCTCTATCTATATATATGTTTTGAATATTTTTGGGGGTCTCTGCTATTTTTGGGGGTCAGTAATGGGAATGATTTGATTGATGGGTTTTGAAGATTCAATCTCAAATGGACTTGTCATACTATAAGCATTTGAGATTCTTTGGCTTATCTTTTGGTTTGTCTAAATCTGAGGCATACATTGCTTATCTTATGTATGTGTATCACATGTTTGTTTATTGCCAATGTTAGAATCTGGTTTGACTGAAAATTTATTCCGTTTGTGATTCTAGTGTAGGATTCGATGTTAGATGTTGGAAGTCCATTCATCGACTCAATGCTCCAAGACATACAAATGTTATTTTTGTGTTGCCTCCTTGTGCCCCATTAGATGATATAGCTTATGAATTGGTGGTTTTGCTAATTTTTCTAAATTAGCTTAGATGATATAGCTTATGATTATACATTAATGTTTGAGAGCAAATCGTCTATTGATTTTTTGTAGAATTGACTCTTATGAATAAATCTGTTATGCTGGAGGAATTCTGCAGAAGCTGCTAATTAGTAGTGTATGCAGTATGTTCTTATTCTTCTTCTTTTTAAAAAAAGGAAAAAAAATATATTTTGGCATGGTTTCAACAGTTTTGTATATATGTTGTCAGTACACATATACTACCTCCATTCTAAACCGAGAGTCCATTAAACTTTTAATTGTAAGTGTTTATCATAGACATAGCATCACATAATTTTTTTGGCTAACAATTTTAGTTTTGAAATAAAAAACACCAAAAAGGAAAATTATGTGAAAATATGTATATGAAAACCTTATAAGTTGAAAAAAGGGTCAAAAGTCAAGGACTTTAATGTTAGAGCAGAGTGTAAACTCGTAAGTATAAAATTTTGGTTAATTGGAAGCTGAAGCAAAAAAAAATAGAAAATAAATGCGTGGAAGTTGGTATCAAATGTATCCTAAAATTTTTGAATTTTATATAGTTGTAACATTTGAATTTGTTTTTAAAAAATTAGTTGGCATTAAAAATACCAAAGCAAAATTGGCATTGAAAACACAAAATAGTATAATGTATAATTAAAGAAAATCAAAATGGTGATAAATAGAGCCTTTCTCATTACCTAGTAAGCTAGCTTAATTAAGATGAGATCTCAATGATTCTCATGTTAAAAATGTAGCATGTGTACTTTTGGTTGAGATACATCTATTTGTAAGGATCTATAATGCTTTCTCAATATAAATTACCATGTCTTTGTTTCCATTTTGTTGCTTAATTAAAATGGTAGAATTGTGTTATTCTAAATATGTTCTAGAGGATTATTTAATATGTTGTCTTTTATTTTGTATACTCATGAGAATCGATGAATTAATTTCTTTTATTGTGGTTCATAATTCATTCTCAAGATAGTATTCCTTTTGTTTTAGGAAAGAGTTTAATTTCATACATGCATATTTTCATATAGTTTAAGAAGTTTAGAAACCCGTTTGAGATTCACTTAGTAGGAGTCGTCTCCCACATTGCACTGGGAGTCAGTTGTACGACCTCTATAGGGATAGACTCGAGGTGAGTCTAAATCACCGACCTTCCCACCTCGAGTTTTAGTGGCATGCTCACCAGAAGAAAGGTGACGATGGTTATATCTCACCTGGGGCAGAGCGCATTGCGGTAAGTAATTTAATTATTTCATTTAGTATGTATTTGATAGCTTTGAAATTATTTTGTATTTTTTTGTGTAATACTTGCTTTTCACCTATTTCTATATTTTTTCAGACACGGTTCGAGGACCTTTCTGTGGTCCGGAGCAGCCATAGAGGTGACACTATAGTGCCTGATGCTGAGCGTGAGGACGAGGAGACGGAGGACTGGCTGCAGGCTACAGGGGGCCGAAGAAGGGTAGAGTTGTGGACATTCCCCGTGTCTCAGCCTATAATATAGTCCCTGCTGCGAGATCTCGACGTCGCCCACCCACCGGAGGTAGTGGTGCGAGTGGATCAGGCGCCGACCCTTCATTATCTGACGACTTCTTCAGGAGGATCATAGAGGGGTGCATGGCGAACAGTGTCGTGCAGTCAGGTGCACCATCACGCTAGCGGATCTATCAGCTTGTTCAGGAGGTTGTCCACGGCTCCATAGATCTTGCAGCTGTTGCTGACGACCTCATGGGTGTAGTCCGGGAGGAGGCCATCCGTCTATGTGCAGTTGTCTTGTCCAACATCTTTCCTCCATATATTTGACAGGTAAAACTTATTATTGATGCATTTCCTTATTTGTAATTAAATTGCTTATACAAATTGTCAAATAACTGGTTAACATGCAAACACATGCAATAGCACCACATAGGCATAGACACGCGTTACAACTGACGGGACTCGACTCTAATATACGGAGCCCAAGTTCGAGTTCTGTCCGCCTAACTTGAGAAAACTTAGACAAATAGTCAAAAAAGAGACCAAAACTCGCCCCGTTCGTCCAAACGACACGCAAATATAGGCAATAGCACCGCATAGGCAATAGACACACGTTATAACTGACGGGACTCGATTCTGATATAAGGAGCCCAAGTTCAAGTCTCGTCCGTCTAACTTGAGAAAACTTAGACAAATAGTCAAAAAAGAGACCAAAATCCGCCCCATTCGTCCAAACGATACGCAAACACAGATAATAGCATTGCATAGACAATAGACATGTGTTACAACTGATGAGACTCGACTTCGATATACGGAGCCCGAGTTCGAGTCCCATCCGCCTAACTTGAGAAAACTTAGACAAATAGTCGAAAAAAGACCAAAACCCACCTCGTTCGTCCAAACGACACGCAAACATAGACAATAGCACCGCATAGGTAATAGACACACGTTACAACTAACGAGACTCGATTCCGATATAAGGAGCCCGAGTTTGAGTCCCGTCCGCCTAACTTGAGAAAACTTAGATAAATAGTCAAAAAAGAGACAAAAACCCGCCCCGTTCGTCCAAATGACACACAAACATATGCAATAACACTGCATAGGCAATAGACACTCGTTACAACTAACGGGACTCAATTCCGATATACGGAGCCCGAGTTTGAGTCCTGTCCGCCTAACTTAAGAAAACTTAGATAAATAGTCAAAAAGAGACCAAAACCCGCCCCGTTCGTCCAAATGACACGCAAACATAGGCAATAGCACCGCATATGCAATAGACACGCGTTACAACTGACGGAACTCGATTCTGATATACGGAGCCCGAGTTCGAGTCCTGTCCGCCTAACTTGGGAAAACTTAGACAAATAGTCAAAAAAGAGACCAAAACCCGCCCCGTTCGTCTAAACGACACGTAAACATAGGCAATAGCACTGCATAGGCAATAAATTTGACAACTTGAGAATTTAGATATTTATTAAAATCTTAAAAGATTGAATTAAGGTTATATATTAAACCTAGACAGAAAATAAGTGTTGGATTTAACATTTTAGGAAAGGGATTTTGTGAATTTAAAAACTTTGGTGAATGTTTATAGTGTTAAGGGTATATGTGTACATGTTCTGTGTATATGGTCATATATCCGTACAGTATTTGGTTAAGGGTCAAGGGTTGACCAGATAAACTATATCAGTCATAAACCCTAATAATATTTTAAGAACCTCGACGTTCAGTTAGAAAAACCTATCGACTAATAATTAAGAAACCCTAGCACCGGTTCTAGAAACCCTAATTTTAGTTTCGGGAATCCAAAACCCTAATTTAGAATATTAAAACCCTAATTAGGAAGTTTGAAAATAAGTATAAGGTTTTTATGTTATTGATTTTATATTTAATTAGGGATAGCCCTAATTAATTGTTAGAAAACCCTAATTGTTCATCTGGAAATACTAATGTACAATTATAAAACTTAATTGCTAATTTAGCAATTTCAATTAAGGAAATATTAACCCTAATTAACAAGCTTGAATGTGATTAGTAAACCCCTAATGTAATTAAGAAACCCTAATTATATTTTTCAAATCTTAATTTTCTATTTTTAGAACCTAATTAGAAAAGCCTAGGAATTGAAATTTGTGTAACCTTAGGGTTAAACTCTAAGGGTCAAACCCTAAGGGCTAAAACCTAAGGGTTGTGACAAGTTACCTTTATGCCATTAACTTTAAAAGTCAAATGTCTAACCTACCCTTTTGAATATTTTAATGGGATGGAGTGTAGATCTAACCCTACTTGTGGTTGGTGACTAACCCTAAGCTAGCCATGTGCTCTAGTAATCACCTTTAATTAGCCAACAACTGATCACATGATCAGCCATATGTATTTCATCATTTTATATATAGACCAAAGAGAGGGAAAGTCACCAAACTAAGCTCATTTGCATCCTTACACTCAACCAAACTTTTCTCTCTCCTTAGCCACAAAAATATTAAGTGAATCAGTCACAAGTATGATCATTAACAAGCCAGGAACAAATCACAAAGTCAGATTCAAGGATCAAAGCTAAAAAGGTATAAAAACCATAAACCTAGAAATCATATGATCTTATGTTAGATGTTACGATTAAGTGTTTTAATATGTTGTTTGTAGTATATATTAGTGATCTGGGTTTTTACATCCCAGATCCATATCATCTAGATGCTCGAAATTAAAGATTTCAAAAATCTGGAAAACTGAAAAAGTGTGGTCTGACAACCGAATGTCAGACCCCATAGATCTGTACATGTTTATAGTTTTGGTTGTTTAAATGTTTGTACTTATAGTATGATGTAAGGGCTTTGATATGAAACTTGAATCAAGCCCAGATCATGTCTAGATCTCCAGATATAAGCAGTCAAAGTACGTTGACAGACATTGATTGGCTGTTTCTGGGCAGCCCAGAATTGCCCAGAACGCTTGACAACGCTTTTGCAGAGTTCTGATCTTGCTGTTGTTAAGTTATTAGAACATGTTGTTGTTATATAATAGTAGACTAACGTGAGTACTACATATCCACGCCTCTATATTACCCAGATGCTTAACAGATTCGAATTTAATGTTGGTCAAACATAGGTTGACCAAACTGCTCAAGAACATTTCTGGAAAACCCATAAATGTTAAAGAACAGTTTCTGACCACTACTTTGACCGGTCAATATCTTTTGGATTTGTTGTTGTTATGATAATCTTATATTATAGAGTTGTCCTTTGACATCTTGACTATAAGTTTGAATCTTTACATCACACAAACCAGATCTGGAGTGCAAGTTATAAGGATTAAAAGTAGGACCCTTGAAACTGCTTGAGTTTCTGGGAAACCCAAAAACTCAAGAACACGTCTGACAACAACTTCTGTAGCTTAGATCTTACAGATTTGTTACGTGTTGACCATGAGAGTTGTTTGGGGTTGTAGTGTGACATTAATACTACAATATTAAAACCTTAGCAAGTCAGAAATCGTATAGACCAAAGATCTAGCAGTGGCCAAACTTAGTACCCTGTTAATTGCCTATGCAGTTCTGGGTTTGCTGAAGAACACCTATAGTGACAGTTTTGTCACTATAGGTACCTTTAGCGACAAATAAATTAGAATATTAAATATTTTATTAAATAATTAGAGAAAATTAGTTTTTAATTATTAAAAATACATAATAAATTCCTAAAAATTATTTTAAAGCCTTAAAATTAGTTTTTAATTATTCTAAATATATCTCATAAATATTTAATATTTTTGGAATACTACTGGTATTTAATTTATTTAATTCTGATATTAGATAAATTATTTAAAAATGATTTCGATATATGAAAAATCATGAAAAATATATTATAGTATAAGAAAATATTTTAAGTTATTTTTGATGACTTTTAATATTTTGTGATGAAATTCATTAATTAATTAATATTAATGGTAATTAATTTATTTACTAAGTTTATTAAATAAATTATGAAAAAATAGAATTAGTGATTTATAAATCATATAAAAATGATTTAAAGTGTAATTATAAAAACATTTTAAGTTATAAAATATAATTTTTGATATTTTGTTATGAAAAACATTAATATTTAATATTAATGAAAATTATTGGATAATGGATTTAAATGTTTAAAAATCATATAAATATGATTTTAAGGTATTAAAAATATTTTGATATATTATAAATATATTATAATATTATGTTATGATTTTCATTAATATCTAGTATTAAATAAATATTAATGATAAGGGAATTAAGTGGTATTTTAATCATATAAATATGATAGTAATGATTGAAAAATCATAATAAATGTTAATAATTACTTGAAAATTATTATGAGCCTATGAAAATTATTTTGATTGATTAATTAATTGTCTAAGTTAATTGTGTTGCGTTTAGACAGAGTCTTATGGATATTAGGCTCGATAGTTATCCGACTGGGCCGTCGGGATGTCAAAATTATGCCGAATTCAACTCAGACTACAATAGTTTGACTTGATACTAGGTCTTATATTCTGTATAGACTAATAGGTTTATGTGGTAATGTGTTTAGGTTATTTTATACTGTGATAATATTTTTAGTAACCCCGAATCCAGGCCCCGAATCGCCGCGGACTCGGTACGCTATTTCTATAACTGTTTGCGGAAGATATAAACATAAATTATTTATACATTACATTACACACTATTCACCCAAGGTCGAGTAACCTTAACTTATACACATTTCACAAAATATTTATTATACAATAATATTTAACAAATACGCTATTATTACAAACTAGCTGCACTTTATATCCCCAAGCTGTACTTGGCATTTTCCTTTTTCCTGTATATGAACGCATTTGCTTTACCTGCAATGTTTTATCATGATATAGCAAGGGTGAGCATGAAAGTTGCCCAGCAAGTTTATATACAACAATATAACGATATATCATGATTGAAGAGTATGAATAAATGGCTTGCTATAATTCATCAATATAATTGAGAACTAGCACGATCAAATTTTGACTGAACAAGTATTATACATGAACAAACATTTCTGAACCAACTGGTAATGAAGGTGATCAGCCTTTCATACCTGACTTATACATGCAAGATGTATAGAATACAATTTTCATGGCAATCAGCAATGATTTACCATCAGCTTGAATAAAATACTCTTATTAGAGTTAAGTACAAGAAAAACTTGCCAGCACCGTTGATTACCGCACGCAATTTAATAACGCTTTTATCCCGAAGACCTAATATTAATAATATAGATCTCAAATATTAGAATAATATCATCACAGTAATATACTGTTATATTTATACACACAATAACCTAAACACATTACCACATAAGCCTATCAGTCTATACAGCACCTAAGACTTAGTATCAGGTCAAACTATTTTAGTCTGACTTGAAACCGACATAATTTTATCATCCCGACGGTCTAGTCGGACTTTTATCGAGTTTAAGTTCAATTAAACTCTGCCTAAGCACTTAGCCGTTATCACTGAAAATTTCTAATCAGACCAAACATTTTTCCTAAGCTTGTAATAATTTTCGAATAATTATTACCATTTATCAAAAATTTTCAATCCTTAAAACGTATTTAATTGAATTAAATACCACAATTCTTTTATCATTAATATTTATTTATTATTAAATATTAATGAAATACATGTCATAATATTATAATATAATTATAATATTTAAAAATATTTTTAATACCTTAGTACCGTATTTAAATAAATTAAATACAACATAATTCCTTAATCATTAATATTTATTTATTATAAAATATTAATAAAAATCATTACATAATATTATAATATAATTATAATATTATGAAGTATTTTTAATACTTTAAAATCATTTTTATATGATTTTCCAACACTTAAATCCATTATCCGATAATTAATATTAATATTAAAATATTAATATTTTTATGCCAAAATATTAAAAGTTATATTTTATAACTTAAAATACTTTTATAACGCTTAAATCATTTTTATATAATTTATAAAGCATTAATTCCATTTTTCCTTAATTTATTTAATATATTTATTAAATAAATTAATTATCATTAATATTGATTAATTAATGAATTTCCTCACAAAATATCAAAAGTTATCAAAAATAACTTAAAATATTTTCTTTTATCATAATATTATTTTTCATGATTTTTCATGAATTAAAAACTATTTTTAAATAATTTATTTAATATTATAATTAAATAAATAAATATCATTTATATTCCAAAAATACTAAATATTTTTGAAATATACTTAAAATAGTTAAAAACTATTTTTCAGACTTTAATATAATTTTTCATAATTTATTTTGTATTTTTAATAATTAAAAACCATTTTTTTCTAATTTTAAATTAATTTTCGGAAAAATAATAAATAAACCGTCGCTAAAGGCCTATAGCGACACTTGTCTGTCGCTATAGGTGTTCTTGAGTGTTCTTGGTGTTCTTGACAGAGTTCGGGTTGGGTGGTTTGACCAGCTTTAAAACCGTGTTCTAAATAATTTCTGGGTTTGAAATTGATTTCATGTTGTAGTATTTATGTAATACTACAACTACATATCAAGTTTTATGGAAATCCAACAACTGAACATCAAGATTTTGGCTGCCGAAAATCATGCCAGGTCTATTCTTCATTTTCTGGGTTACCCAGAAAATGAAGAACAGTCCATAGTCCCTACTTTGAGCCTTTCAATATTTGCCTTCTGGGGTCGGTTGGTGTAATATATTGGTTCAAACATGTAGACCATATGTCAGGGTATAACGACATAACATTATAACATCAATACAACACCGAATCTAAAATAAATGGATCGGTCAAACTAGTAAGCAGGAATCGGGTTTTGAACTTTCTTGGTTTTCCAGAAAGTTCATAAGACTGATTGGTCAACGACGTTTGACCACAAATTTCTATCATTCTGTTACGGATCTAAGTAATGTAAAGGTTTTAATATGTACACAATATGTCAACCTACAAGTATCAATCAATAACACGGCCAAACAAGCAAACTAAAGCAAGATTCATGGCCACCAAATTGCATGTCAGACTTTCTGGAATTCTGGGTTACTTAGATTTCCAGAAGTCGTGCTCGGTCAACGTATTTTGACTGCTTGTATCTGGAGATCTAGACATGGTATGATCATGATTCTAGTTCCAGATTGAAGACTACATGGCATACTACAGATACATAACTTAAAACACAACAAAACATTAACAAGTAAAGATCTAGAGGCGCTGACATTAGGCTGTCAGGTCTCATTTTTCTCACTTTTCCAGATTTCTAAAAATGCAAGATTCGTGCATGAAAGTGTTATGGATCTGATATTTAACAACCCAGATCACTAAATGACACCTTAATACACTATTTTAACAAATCAATTACAACATTTTACATCAAATCAAGGATTCCAAAAATTTTAGGATTTTATACCTTTTTAGCTTGATTTTTGATTCTGATCCTTTGATCTGATTCTGATCAACGTGGGGCTTGATTTTATAACTGATTTGGCTATATATTTCGTGGGTTTGGTGAGAGAGAGATTTTGATGAGAGCAAAAATGAGATTAGCCAAGTTTTGAGCAATTTCTCTCTCTAAATCTATTTATATTTTGCTTTGATTCATTGCATGTGGCTTGCTTGGGCTGAGTTGCTGAGATTGCTGATATTTGTCAAAGGCTAGCTAGGGCTAGGGCTAGGGTTGCTCAACAACCATGATCTTGGCAAGATTTCCAAGCTACTAAAATAATGCACAAAAAGGGACAAAAATGACATTTCCATAATTTTCTAGAATTTGCCAAATGATAAAACCCTTAGGGTTTAGGGTTTGGAGCATTTAGGGTTTAGGTTTTAACCCTTAACTTTGCAAAAATTTAATTTCTATAATTTCTGAATTTTGGTTATAAAAATTAGAAAATTAACATTTCAAAATTATAATTAGGATTTACTAATTATATTTTAATTCCTTAATCATACTTTAAATCTTGTTAATTAGGATTTAATAATTCCTAATTAAAATCGCTATTTAAGCAATTAGGGCCAATATCACGGATTAGGGTTTATAATCCAATAATTAGGGTTTTCTAATAGAAAATAATTTTCTAATTTTAGAAATTAAATCTCGTAATTAGATTAGAGTTTTCTAATTACTCATAAATTGAAATAATTAGGATTAGGGTTTCCTAATTAACATTTCTATTTTTAGCAATTAAATCCAATTGAACATTAGGGTTTCTGACGGAGCAATTTAGGGTTCCATATATTGGAAATTAGGGTTTGTTAATTAATTAATATTTACCCTAATTAATACTTAATTAATAGCACTTACGCATTAAAATTCTCCGTTATATTCCCAGATTAGGGCTTCAATTTAACAGAATCTGAAACTAGGGTTTTCAGATCTGACATTAGGGTTAGAAATTTGGAATTAGGGTTTTGTAATCAATTGTCAAGATTAACCCTAATTAATCTTTTAATTATTTACACTTATGCCATTAAGTTCCCAATTTAGGGTTTCATGCACCGAATTAGGGTTTCGGATTTCCGGAACTGAAACTAGGGTTTCCAGAACCAGTTTTTAGAATTTCTTATCAGACGTTAGGGTTTTCTAACCGAACGTTTTCGTTCTTAATATAAACTTAGGGTTTGTCACAGATATAATTTATCTGATCAACCCATGGCCCTTAACCAAATTCTGAACACATCATTTAACCATAAACACAGAACATAATCACATAAATTCTTAATCCTGAATAATTCACCTATTTCCTTTACAGACTTTTGAAACCCTCAAAATTCCTTCCCAGTAACATCAAACGCATACACTTATTTTCTATCTAGGTCTAATATTTGACCTTAAATCAATCATTTAAAATTTTAATAAATTGCCCAAATTTTCGAGTTGTCACAATATTATTCTAACTTGGGAAATCAATATTATTAATATTAGGTCTTCGGAGAAAGCTAAGTTATGTTTCGTAATGGTAATCAACCGATCAGGCAAGTTTCTTATACTCACTTATTGTGAAAGTTTTTCTTGAATTATCCTTTTAACTTGTGATTAATCATTGTTGATTACATCACGTATATGAATTGCTGAATCGCACTTTGTGCCTATTGCATGTGTTCATCAGGTATGAAAGGCTGATCACCTTCATTATCGTTCGATCTAGATATAATTGATATGTTCATGTTTAATGTTCGTTCAGCTATGAAATTTATCCATGCTAATTCACACACTACAACAAAAAAGCTTATCAGCGACCGCCTATCAGCGACCGGCTGTGGTCACTGATATCTATCTGCGACCGTCTGTGGTCGCTAAAAGGCGTCGCACAAAATCTGGTCGCTAAAATGCACATCAGCGACCACTATTAGCGACCGATTCATAGCGACCGATATCAGCGACCGCCATGGCAAATCCGGTCGCTAAGCTGAGTCAGCATGGGCCATGGCCAAAGCTGACGTGTTTCACGTGTCGTGTCAGCGACCGTAATCAGCGACCGCATGCGGTCGCTGATATTAAAAAATAAAATAACAGAATCTTGCTGTTTTTGCATAAATCCAAAAAACCTATACCTGTTTTGTACCTGTTTTATCCCAACACACATACACAATAACAGCATACACAACAATATAAACATCCATCGTCCATCATATAACACATACACTAAACTAGAATATAAACCATTCAAAACCAATATGATTTTGAATAAATATAATAACATTTTAAAAATTGTTTAAGTAACAATATACAAACATCCTAAGAATGAAACAAGTACAAACTTATATTATAACTATAAAACTAATCTAAAGCAGGTACTAATCAAGCATCACCGCCTCTTTGATCACCCTGTAATATTAACAAAATAATAAAACAAGTTATAAATATTTACTAACTATGTTAATATTGGTATATTACGACAATATACAACAAATTGATTTTATACCTCGTCGCCATCCCCGTGTTGTGATGCTGCTGCTGTCACTACTGCTTCAGCTAACTCCTCAGCACTCAGAGCCCCCAGATGTCCGCCAAGTATCTTCAGAAGATCCCATTCTTGACATATAGCTCTCACACAGTCAGCCGGAGTATGAACAGCTAGATGGCTAGATGACTGTGTAGACTGGGTAGAAGAGCAGCATGAGCCACTGAAGGATGGGCGTCGTCATTGTCCTTGACCTTTAACGTAGTTCTTCTTCACAATAGACGCCCTCTCCCACAACTCTTGATCGATAGACGGACGTGGAGTGCCTTCAGGATATCGCTCATTCAATAAACGCTTATAAGTGTCCTGCATGTCATCATGTTAACAATTAAATAGTTAAAAATAAATTAATTTTGTAAGCATTAATTAAAGATCAAGTTGTTAAAATTTATTACCGCTATCTGGATAGCCTCAGGCAGACCATCACGGGTGGCCACGTACACATCCAGCCAATGGATAGTAATAGTTACCAGGTAATTTCTCACCGTCAGGCAACATACTCTTAATGGCATTCAAGAGCGACTCAAAACACTCATGGCTCATGTTGTGATCAGCCTTGATGTTAAGTAATGTCGCCACCGCAGAAAATATAGTGTGTTTGGTGCAACCATGCCACAATGGCTCGCTACCCTCGTCTAGCAACTTAAAGAAGTCTTTGGCATCAGAATTCATAGGTTGCTCTCTGCCTTGCTCCCAATCAAAATCTGGCCCTGCAATATCATGAACCATTTCATTCATACGATGAGTACTACTGCCTGAATTGTGTACTTGTGTGATGCCACCATCTCTTCTCTGCCCATGTGCCCACCAGCATTCTTCGTAATTTCTCATGAACCCAGAAACAAGTAAATGATAGTTTACCATGTCTCTGTCCATATAATTTACATTCTTACACTTCAAACATGGACATCGTATCTGCGACTTACCATTCATACATTCCGGGTGACTATACGCATACTCCAAAAACACTTGGCAACCAGCTCTAAATTCAGCTGTAGCACCTATCTGGGCACTTGACTTTCGTCGTGCCATCCAACTACGGTCTGAATAGAGGTCCATGATTCCACGATACCTATGTTGACATGAATTATTCTATTCCCTTGTTAGAGATTTACTATTAAGCTCAATCCCATTTATGATGCTTATAAATACATATAGATGTATATGTACATATATAACATGAGTGTGCATCATATATGATTATTCGGGAATTGAATAAGGATAAATACCAAAACAACCTAAAGACAATAGATTCCTAGGGGTAAAATATGAATCATTGCATCATGCATGCTCAACATATGCATTGGGACAAGTCTAAATTACTCGACCAATGAAAAAATTTCGACAGTCTCCTTTATAATATGGACTATCCACATGCACGAGGACATGCATACTTGACTATTTGTAGGCATATAAGAGCAACAAGAATGTATAAGAATCTCTTGAACCTTCTTCTTGATTGAATTATGGATATAATTAATTCCTAGTTATGTTTTATGTCATACTCATGTTCAAGTTATTGGATTGGTATAAGTATGATCATATATTGCAACCAAGGTTTTGGGTTAAACCCTAATGTTCAAGTTATATAGCCATTTGACTTATATATGAAAAAAATTCGGCAGAGTCTCCCCTATAATATGGACTATCCACATGCACGAGGGCATGCATACTTGACCAATTTCAGGGCATAATTTAGGAGAATCCAATATTAGTAGCAACAATAAGAAGCCCAAAAATTGTCCCAATTTCAGCAATATCAACAATAATTTATCTAAATTTCAGCAACAATATATTCAGCAGTAATGTTGTATTCAAAATTTTTCCAAATTTCAGCAACTGTTAGTCAGTAATAAAAAATTATCCAACTTCAGATAATCTCATATTAAAACATGAATCTTTCTAATACCACTAGTAGTATTACGTACTCTAGGAAGTAGGAAGAGAAGCTGCATAAATTTGGTAGTTATTCTTATATGTCTCCACTACAAAGGCATTAGAATATAGTAGAGGTTAAGGATGGGATGGGGCGCGACCGGAATTACACATCGTACCCCATTTCAAGCCCGCGTCATTTCATTCGGGGATTAAATTTTAATAATCATCTACATTTCTGTGCTGTGAGGATTTTAATCCTCCACAGGAAATTTATACCATCGCCGAAAATTTAATCATGTTTTAGTGCTGGATAAGATTAAGAAAAAACAAATAATAATAATATATACACACATACATGGACAGATATTTTAATTATGTAATATATACTACTATAAATATTAATTTAATTAATATATAACTACTCGGGAGCAGATATGGGACGAAAAAAAATAAAAATAAATATCATCTCCTCCTCATCTTCATAAATAATATTTGATGATTCTTCATTCTCGATTCTCTTCTCATTCTTCGAAACGACTTAAGAATCAGCTTGAGGAGTGGCGAAATTATCATCCCTAGTAGGGGTACATGACAGAACACCAAACAGGCTAACTATAGTTTGGGTATGTGGAAGTTACCGATAAAATCGCGCGCAGATCTGGGTTACCGGCGGTGGTGAAGGCGTCAGCCGGTGATGTCAGTGGTGAAGGCGTCGACGGCAGTCTTCATCCCTCTTCTCGCTCCCCCTACTCCCTCTTCTTTTCTCCCTCTTTTTTTCTTCTGTTCTGGATCGAGAGTGACGAACTGATACTGGTTTATTGAAATACATCCGCAACCGCTGCGGTCGCTGATTTTAAATGATGTGGAAGTATCAGGGACCGCATGCGGTCGCTGTTATATAGTGGTCGCAAACAAGTAGCGCGCCAACATTTCCAGCCAATTTTTTGGAGGTAAAAATGAACCTGCGACCGAACAACGATCGGGATCGGTCGCTAACATAATCTAGCGACCAAATTCAAGTTCGGTCGCTAATGTTGGTCGCTAAAAATCCTATCTGCGACCACAAAATGCGATCGCTGATAAGTTTGGTCGCTGTTAGAGCATTTTCTTGTAGTGACAATTATATTGTTGAATGTTAGCCAACTATTATTCAAAATCTTTCAATCATGATATATCTTTAATTTATTGAACTTAAACTTGCTGGGCAAACTTGTTGCTCACCCTTGCTATATCATGATAAACATTGCAGATTAAGGCGAATACGTCGGATACAAGGAAAAGTCAAAGCCAATTTTAGCTTGGGAATATGTGTGCAATTAGATTTATAATATTATTGTATTATAATAACATTCTATGTTAGATAGGATATTGATTCAAGTTTTAAGTAAGGTTCTCGACCTTGGGGATAGTGTGTAATATTTAATGTATAAACAATTTATATTTATATCTTCCGCAATAATTAGAACTAGTGTACCAGATTTGTGGTGATTTAGGACCAGAATTTGGGGGCGCTACAATTGGTATCAAAGTTGTTGATTTTAAACCTAGGGTAGAGTTACCTTAGACTAATAACCGCAGTGATAGGATAAGATCTAACTCACATAGAATTAGTGTGTCGATAAGATTCAAAGACGAATCTCAGTAAGTTATAAAGATACGGAGTTCTCTAACTCTGATAATAAAGTTGAACAGTAGTGGTGTATAGATAGATTCTAAAAGACTAAAAGTACTGGGATAGGAGATCGTAAAACAAAATGATCATAACATAGAAATATATCATAATTTATACAATAAGATCACTTCGTGATTGGATAAGGTTATAGTAGTGAGAATGATCAAGCGAATGATTGAAAAGTTTACGGCAAGAATGTTGTGTCAGTTGTACTATGAATTGGTACAGATTCAGGAAAGGATTATGAATACGGATTAAATGAAATTCGTATTGAGAAGGGAGTTAAGATTAAGTGGGGCTTTCAATTGAGGACTCATGTTAGTAACTGAGTTTGGTGTAGCCAAAGGACCCTCAGCGAATGGACGCCAAAGGTCTGACTAGGACAAGTTCTTAAACTCATATGATTGTGGAAAGTTCCTGAACTCATAAGTGTGATAATTTCGACAAACTGGGTATAGACATGTGTGATTAGAATATTGAGAATTATAAGAATATATAGGTTACTAAGTAATTGATCATTAGTGGAGACATAGGTTTTCCAAATCATATAGCTATGCTAGACTTTGAAATTTTGACATCAAACAAAATACGCATGCACTATGTGCTTTTGAAAATAAATTCTTATTCTCAACTTCTAGTGACCATGGTGTATGAGTGGACTTCGAGCCACTAATATGTTGTTACCTGTTGAGATGATAAAACTAAATTGCAACTGTTTTTGAACGGTTTAAAGTATAGTCTATGCTACTTATTTTGGCTAGACACTAATGATTTAAAATATCAAAATATATTTTTATTTATCACTTGTGTACCATGTAACCTGGTGCAGAGATGATAAAAAGTTGATGAAGTTGTAAATGCAGGAATACTTAGTGTTGAATTTGATCTAAAATCATTGTTCCACTATTGTATGATGTGTTATGACAAAGTCACTGGATGACGACATCCTCAAACGAGCTGTTAATACAGTACGGCATCATGACGTTGTTTTTAAACTATTTTTTAAAATAATTTTAATTTGCCAACGGGGTTTGGCTATACCTAAATATTTTGATTGAATTGAATTATTGATATGAGGCTATGCTAGTTGATCCAGCTAGATCAACGTTTATAAAATCCTAAGCGTTCTTTGAAAATTTTCCCGAACCCAAAAGTTTTGGTGAGGAATCCGATAAAGACTGACGTACGAAATTTTGTGCGCCTAAGGCGGATAAGTGTTGGATTTTACATTTTAGGAAATGGATTTTGTGAATTTAAAAACTTTGGTGAATGTTTACAATGTTAAGGGTATAAGTGTACATGTTCTGTGTATATTGTCATATATTCGTACAGTATGTGGTTAAGGGTCAAGGGTTGACCAGATAAACTATATTAGTCATAAATCCTAATAATATTTTAAGAATCTCGACGTTCAGTTAGAAAACCCTATCGACTAATAAGAAACCCTAGCATTGGTTCTGGATACCCTAATTTCAGTTTTAGGAATCCAAAACCCTAATTTGGAATATTAAAACACTAATTGGGAAGTTTGAAAATAAGTATATGGTTTTTATGTTATTGATTTTATATCTAATTAGGGATAGCCCTAATTGATTGTTAGAAAACCCTAATTGTTCAGCTGAAAACCATAATGTACAATTATTAAACCTAATTGCTAATTTAGTCATTTCAATTAAGAAAATATTAACCCTAATTAGCAAGCTTGAATGTGATTAGTAAACCCTAATGTAATTAAGAAACCCTAATTATATTTTTTAAATCTTAATTTTCTATTTTTAGAACCTAATTAGAAAAGCCTAGGAATTTTAATTTGTGTAACCTTAGGGTTAAACCTTAAGGGTTAAACCCTAACACTCTGTTTCTGAGTTTTGAACATAAAAGAAAAGAATAGAAAACTTAAATTAGAACAGAAAAGAAAAGAATATAAAACTTAAAGTTTTCCTTTGTGTTGTTTCTGAGTTTTTAATGAAAAAGGATAGAAAATTTAAAATTGAGGACATGAGTTGTAATTTAAAATTTATTATATTAAAAGTTGAGGATAATATGAGAATTATAAAAATATTACTTATTCTAATTTTTTTTCCGTCCAAAATTGATCATGTCAATTTTGGACGGAAAACTTTGGCAGGAAAAGTGGTCAAGTTTTCTATCCATTTCTTTTCTTTTCCGTTTATTAAAAAACTCATAAACATAAGAATTGAAAAGAAAACTTAAATTTTCCATCCATTTCTTTTCTTTTCTGTCCATTTTAAAACTCAGAAACAGAGCGTAAGGGTAAAACCCTAAGGGTCAAAACCTAAGGGTTGTGACAAGTTACCTTTATGCCATTAACTTTAAAAGTCAAATGTCTAAACTACCCTTTTGAATATTTTAATGGTATGGAGTGTAGATCTAACCCTACTTATGGTTGGTGACCAACCCTAAGCTAGCCTTGTTGTGAGACCCCAAATTTTATGAATAAAGATTTAAATTTCTCGAAATATTTTTTTTAATATTATGGCGTGGATTTGATATAATGTTATAGTTGTGGGTAGTATTTATAAATTTTGTAAAGTATGTAAGTTGTTATAAAATATTCGTTTGGTCATGGAATATTCTTTTTGTCGGGGAATATCCGTACGACGGCACAATCATTGGTGGACCCCACAATGGAAGTATTGTCGTAGTTAGAAAACGACAGAATTATCTTTTTATAAAAATAACGGCGAAAGTGTTACCGTTAAAACTGTTAAACTACCCTGTAGTAAAAGTACAGTAATACGCGTGGTTGTATAGTAGCACGCGATATTGATTATTGATGCTTACGTAAGAAGTCACTCAGTTATACGTAATTATTGCTATAGTAATTACTTCATCATATCTCTTATATTATTGATTCAATTATTGTCACAGTGTCATATGTATAATATGTTATATTATTAAATCAATAATTGAGACGGCAAAGTTATTCATATTATTATTTGTAATATTGACAATGTCTAGAAGTTCTGTCAATGAGAGGTTTGGTAACCTAATTGCGCGCCAATAAGGAGATCTCCTTATCGGAAAGCCCCCTCTTTCCTGGGAATGATCTGGTTGTTAAATATTGTGAATTATAATATTAATGATGAATAAGTTCGTGTTGATTAAAGATGAAATTGATAGTTCCATTGTGTTGGAATTATTAGTGTTAGTGGAAATCGACATTTATTTTGATAATAATTAATGTGTGGAGGTTAATATTGACCAATCGGGTAATTAACCAGATAAATGAGTAATTAATTGCTATTAATTCACATGGTTATAACTATTTATTCATATGTGTGTACTATTGATTCACATTCTTATACTATTAGGGGATGTGGTGCAAGATTGGTTATACTTGCATGACTAAGTTAAAAATAGAGGTATACATGGAGGTACTATACTGTAATTTATATTTTAACATGTCTAGAACTATTGATTCACATGATTTACTATTGATTCACGTGATTTACTATTAGGGGAGATTGTACAAGTTTGATAATACTCGCATGACTAAATTAAAAATGAAGAAAAAGAGGAAGGTATTATACTGTAATATTTTGAGCCCCAAAACGTGCAATTATCGAAACTATATTTTCCTATAAATAGAAGCTCATTCTTCCTTCATTTCTCACTAATTCACTAAAGCTATAGAGTAATTATTATATAGAGAAATTGTAGAGAGAATGAAGAAGAGAAGTCTGCTACCTCACTATTCTACGGAATAATGTGATAATAATTGTAATGAGGACACCATTGAGTGTGGGTATTATCTAAATAACAATATTCTTGTTTAAACTCTCAGCTATGTTTTGTCGTATTATACACGAATGTTATATAATTAAGTTATATTTGAATTTATGTACCATGTATACCTGTTTTGGGGCCGTCACAGTTGGTATCAAAGCTTAGAGATATGATCCCTGGTTGAGATGTGAGACAAGAACTAGGAGGGGAGAGACGGGGAATTTCTTCGCTAGTATGACCTACCTAAGTTTACTTGTTATTTAATTGATCGGTCAGAGTATAGGTGTAAGACCCCAACTTTTATGAATAAAGAATAATTTTCTCAAAATATACTTTTGAATATTATGGTGTGGATTTGATATAATGTTATAGTTGTGGGTAATATTCGATTGGTCGGGGAATATTCGTTTTAACATGGAATATTCGTACGACGGCACAATCATTGGTGGATCCCACAACGGAAGTATTGTCGTAATTAGAAAATGACAGAATTATCTTTTTATAAAAATAACTGTGAAAGTGTTACCGTTAAAACTGTTGAACTACCCGGTAGTAAAAGTACAGTAATACGCGTGGTTGCATAGTAGCACACGATATTGATTATTGATGCTTACGTGAGAAGTGACTTAGTTATACTCAATTATTGCTACAATAATTGATGCATCATATCTCTCATATTATTGATTCAATTATTGTCACAGTATCATCTGCATTATATTTATTATTATTAAATTAATAATTGAGACGACAAAGTTATTAATATTATTATTTTCAATATTGACAATGTCTAGAAGTTCTGTCAAGGAGAGGTTTGGTCACCTAATTGTGCGCCAATAAGGAGAAATCCTTATCGAAAATCCCCCTCTTTCCTAGGAACGACCTGGTTGTTAAATATTGTGAGTTATAATATTAATGATGAATAAGTTGTGTTGATTAAAGATGAATTTGATAGTTCCATTGTGTTGAGATTATTAGTTTTAGTGGAAATTGACATCTATTCTGATAATAATTGATGTCTGGGGGTTATATTGATAAATCGGGTAATTTATCGGATAAATGAGCAATTAATTGGTACTAATTCACATGCTTATATAAATATTTGTTCACATGTGTGTACTATTGAATCACATTCTTGTACTATTAGGGGAGTTGGTGCAAGATTGATAATACTTGCATGACTAAGTTAAAAATGGAGGTATAGTTGAAGGTACTATACTGTAATTATGATTATACTATTGAGTCACATGAATGAACTATTAATTCACATTATTTACTATTAGGGGAGGTGGTTCAAGTTTTATAATACTTGCAGGACTAAATTAAAAATGAAGAAAAAGAGGAATGTATTATACTGTAATATTTCGAGCCCCAAAATGTGCAATTATCAAAATTATATTTTCCTATAAATAGAAGCTCATTCTTCCTTCATTTCTCACCAATTCACAAAAGCTTTAGAACAATTATTATAGAGAGAAATTATAGAGAGAAAGAAGAAGAGAAGTCTGCTACCTCATTATTCCAGTATCTAGTTTTTCTAAGGTAGGGGGTATTATTTCTTTCGAGTTCTTGAAGAGAGCTATTGTTATTCCATCCCTTATTATTCTGTTGGAACAACATGGTTCCGTTATTTATTATTCTGTTGGAATAACCTGTTTATGCGAAGTACCGCATACATGGTGAAATTCTTCTGTTATTCCATTCTTTATTATTCTGTTGGAACATCCTGTCTGTGCGTATTACGCATGACCTAGTTCCATTATTTATTATTCTGTTGGAATAACTTGTCTGTGCGGTCTATCGCATTAATGGTGAATTCTACTGTTATTCCATTCTTTATTATTTAGTTGGAATATCCTGTCTGTGCGTTTACATATGACCGGTTCCATTATTTATTATTCGGTTGGAATAACCAGTCTGTGCAGTCTATAGCATGCCTGGTGAATTCTTTTGTTATTCCATTCTTTATTATACTCAGTTGGTTAAATTTTTGTTTTGGATTTTATACTCCATGAAATTAGTGGAATATCCTTGATATTTGCGCTTCATCCAGTATCTTTTCATGGAAATATTCTTCTGAGCATTCTTGAATTTTACTCCACAAAACAGTATCATGTTGACAATTTGGACGTTATTGGTTCCTGGATAAATTAATTCTTGAACTTGTTTATTGAATTCTTATATCATTGTCATAATCCTCATGTTTATATTATGTTGAAAGTCATCTGTGGCTTGTAGTGCATAGATGGACTTGGTATGATTATGACCAGGGATTATTCTATATAATTATGACCGTAATGTTACAAATGATGTGGTAAAAGTCTTCATTGGCCCGTAGTACACTGATGGACAGTTGTTGGCATGATCATGACCATTGATGAATACACGAATATCCTTGGCCCGTAGTGCATGGATAATTTGTGGCCGTGATACTAATGAATATCTTTGGCCGTAGTGTAGGGATGATGTGGTTTATTTATTAAGCTGAGTATCAGCGATTAAAGTGATGAAAAACCTTTTAAATCATAGAAGATAGTAGATTTTATTCTCTATTTGACTCTTCTAATGGATTGCTTGTTCTGCTGCAGTTAAACTTGATGTTTGTTATATTTTATCAGTTTAACACTGTTGAAGACTAATGATAAATTATTCTGCATTATCTTAGTCATAATATTTCTTACTAGGCTAGTTGAGCTCACCCCTGTCTTTCACTGTTCTCTTCAGGAAATGAGAACGTAGCCGGGACTGGTCGGGGAACGGAGTGACGGTCCAGATGATAGCATTATTAGTCCTCACCATTCTGTTAAATAGTGTAACAATAAATGTAATGAGGACTCCTTTGAGTTTGTATATTGTCTAGATGACAATATTCTTATTAAAAACTCTTAGATTATATTTTGTCGTATTTTACACGACTGTTGTATAATTAAGTTGTATTTGAATTTTGTACCATGTATTTGGCGACCCAAGATGGGTGATGTATACCTGTTTTGGGGGCGTCACAGTTGGTTTCAAAGCTTTGGGATATGATCCCTGACTGAGATGTGAGACAAGAACTAGGAGGGGATAGACGGGGAATTCCTTTGCTAGTATGACCTACCTAAGTTTATTTGGTATTTATTTGGTCAGTCAGAGTATAGGGATAATATGTGATATGTCAATTACCCCTTGTTTTGTGGAAGTATTTGAAAATGACATCCAAGAATGTTGAGAATAACAATGGAGCACAGGAGACCATTGAGTCTCCACAGATCAATAATCAGGATAATGTGCATCAGGAAGATGATAATCCTCATGCAAACAACAACACTGACCAAATGTGAATGATGGAATGTTCAGAGGCTTTATGCAATTCATTCAACATCAGGCTAGAGCGGCTCCTGTCCAAAATGTAGGTGGAAACACCAGAAACTCTTGGACGGTCATCGCTAAACAGTTCAAGGAGCTGGGACCACCGGAGTTTATTGGAGAGCCAAAACCACTTAAGGCAGAAGCGTGGATAAAGTAGATCACCAAGATATTTGATGTTTTGGGATGCTCCGAGGAGCAAAAGGTTCTATTTGCCACCTTTATGTTGTGAGGAGAAGCAGATTACTGGTGGGAATCGGTAAAGCGTACTCAACCTGCCGCACTGAAGATGTCTTGGGAGAAGTTCCAAGAACTATTCAACGACAAGTACTTTCCCGAAAGTATTCATCACATGAAAGAGGTAGATTTCATCAAGTTGGAGCAGAACAATATGACTGTGTCGTAGTACGAAGCTAAGTTTGCCGAGTTGTCCCGGTTTGCGTCTCACTTGGTTGACAATGAGGAGAGAATGACGCAGATGTTTCTAAGAGGTTTGAAACCCGAGATACGTCAATATCTAATTTCTCATAAACTGTGTTTGTATTCGGATGTTGTTAATAGGGCTCAGTTATTGGAGCGCGATAACGAGTCAACTCAACCAAGAAAAAGCAGCCGACAAAATGATAATACCAGTGGTAGCAGTCATCGAAGCGGTGAAAACAAACGTGAAGGGAATCAACATGCCAGAAATGGTAACCACTTCAGTGGTAATCATGGCCAAGACAGTAAAAATGGACATTTCAAGATAATGAGATTCAACAATGATGGAAAGACGTCAGCACCAGCACCCATTGTTAAGGAAGGAGAACGACCACCTATCATATGCTTCAAATACGGAGGGGAGGGACATATCAGTCTAAACTGCGCGATGCAGTCCAAAGCGTGTTATAATTGTGGAAGAGAAGGTCACCTAGCCTTATTTTGTCGTGCACCAAAGACAATTCCAGCTGGGATGGAGGCACCAAAGGCCGTCCCAAAAAAGTCAAAGTCGGTAGTTCAAGGGAGAGAATTTGTCGTAACCTCCCAGAAAGCAAGGAACCCAAATGAGGTCATCACGGGTAAGCTTATCATAAACTCTAGCTAAGTCTATACCTTATTTGATACCGGTTCTACCCATTCTTTTATTTCTCCTACTTGCGCTCAACGTTTAAATTTGACTCTGGAGAAATTAGACTTTGACTTATCGGTTGAAACTTCGTTGGGAGAAACTTCATTACATCCACTGTTTATAAGTCTTGTTTGATTCAAATCGGTAAACGCACGTTACCTGTCTATCTTATTTCTTTAAAAATACTTGTATTTGATGTGATTCTAGGGATTGATTGGTTAGCTACTCATCATGCTAAAATTGATTGTTTTCGTAAGGTTGTTAGCTTTCATATTTCTAATCAACCTATTATGCGAATACAAGAGACCAAACCATTAAAATCAATCACGGTCATCTCAAGCCATAAAGCTATTCGTTTATTGAAAAATGGATGTCAAGCTTTCTTAGCTCATGTCACAGATTTAAACAAAAATACGTCAGATTTGAAAGATATTTCTATTGTTAATAAATTTCCTGACGTATTCCCTGAAGAACTTCCTAGCCTACCCCCAGAGCGTGAAATTGAATTTTTTATCGACCTTGAACCTGATACAAAACCCATTTCCAAAGCCCCATATCGAATGGCTCCTATTGAACTTCAGGAGTTAAAGACCCAATTGCAGGAATTGTTAGACATCGGTTTCATTTGTCCTAGTACGTCTCCTTGGGGTGCTCATGTTCTATTCGTGAAGAAGAAAGATGGAAGTATGCGACTTTGTATTGATTATCGGGAGTTGAATCATATCACCATCAAAAATAGGTACCCATTACCTCGCATTGATGACCTGTTTGACCAGTTGCAAGGCGCCAAATTCTTTTCAAAGATTGATCTTCGTTCCGGATATCATCAGTTGAAAATTAAAACTGATGACATTCCAAAGACTGCTTTCAGAACTCGGTACGGGCATTATGAATTCTTATTCATGTCTTTTGGATTGACTAATGCTCTTGCTGCCTTCATGGATATAATGAACTGAGTCTTCAAGGAATAGTTGGATTACTTTGTGGTCGTCTTTATTGATGACATCCTCATATACTCCAAAACCCGTGAAGACCATGAGCAACACTTGAGGCTGATACTCCAAAAGCTTCGTGAAAATAAGCTATATGCCAAGTTGGATAAATACGAGTTCTGGCTTGAGAAAGTTGCATTCCTTGGGCACGTGATATCAAATCATGGGATATCTATTGACCCGATAAAGATTGAAGTAATTCAAAGCTGGGAGAAACCTAAATCAGTGACCGAAGTACGTAGCTTTCTCGGCTTAGCTGGTTATTATCGGAGATTCGTAGAAGGGTTTTCTTGAATCGCTACTCCATTAACTCAACTGACTCGAAAAGATACAAAATTCGGTTGGAGCGAGGAATGTGAGAAGAGTTTTCAAGAACTCAAGAGGAGACTCATTTCAGCACCTGTTCTGACAATACCATCTGGCTCGGAGTCATCTACAGTGATGCTTCAGGCAAAGGGTTAGGATGTGTTCTCATGAAACATGGGAAAGTCATAGCCTATGCCTCATGACAACTCAAAGAATATGAGAGGAATTATCCTACTCATGATCTAGAGTTGGCAGCAGTCGTTTTTGCGCTTAAGATTTGGAGGCATTACGTGTATGGAGAGAAGGTGGAAATTTATACGAATCATAAAAGCCTCAAATATTTCTTCATTCAAAAGGAACTCAACATGCGGCAAAGACGATGGCTTGATTTGTTGAAAAATTACGATCATACCATTCAATACCATCTTGGAAAAGCGAACGTAGTAGTTGATGCATTGAGTAGAAGATCATATGCGGGTACGAGTGCATTATTGTCAACGCAAAGGCCCATTTTATATGACTTACAAAGGATGGAGATAGAGTTAAAGACTCCAGGGACCCATGTGATGATGGAAAATATACTAGTAGAACCGACTTTAATCGATAAAGTTAAAGCTGCTCAAGCTATAGACCTGGGGCTGATGCGTATGAGGAAGAAAGTGCAAGAAGGTGCTATGCCAGAAGCAAGAATAGATGAAGAAGGAATACTTTGAGTCAACTCCAGACTTTTTGTTCCTAACAACCTTGATTTAAAGTATAAAATCATGATGGAGGCGCACAACACACCGTTTACAATCCATCCTGAGAGTACCAAAATGTATCGTGATCTTCGACATACATTTTGGTGGAGAAATATGAAGAGAGAGATAGCGAAGTTTATCTCAAGGTGTTTAACTTGTCAACGAGTCAAGATAGAGCATCAAGTACCAAAAGGTCCATTGCAACCACTTGAAATTCTAGAATGGAAGTGGGAGCACATTACCATGGATTTTGTTACTAGTCTTCCAAAGGTTTCTCAAGGCATAGATGCAATTTGGGTCATTATTGATCGATTGACCAAGTCTGCTCATTTCCTACCTATACGGAAAACTTATACACTTGAACGTCTTGCTCGTATGTACATAAACGAGATTGTAAGACTGCATGGTATGCCGGTATCCATAGTTTCTGATCGAGATCCAAGATTCACTTCAAGATTTTGGGTTAGTTTGCAAAAAGCTATGGGCACGGATTTAGAATTTAGCTCGGCATATCATCCTCAGACGGACAGGCAGTCGGAGAGGACTATTCAAACTCTTGAAGATTTATTAAGACTCTGTGTCCTTGACTTCAAAGGAAGTTGGGACAAGTTCTTACCATTGGTGGAGTTTTCCTACAACAATAGTTATCAAGTAAGTATTGGCATGGCTCCATTTGAGGCGTTGTATGGAAGAAAGTGTCGTTCTCTAGTATGCTGGGATGAGGTGGGTGAAGCAACGTTGTTGGGATCGGAGTTGGTACGTATGACTTCGGAAAAGATTCAAATGATTCGACAACGTATAAACACCTCACAAGATCGTCAAAAGAGTTATGCTGATCTTCATCGAAAGGACGTGGAATTCGATATTGGAGATCATTTTTTGTTACGTGTTGCTCCATGGAAGGGAGTTACGAGATTTGGAAAGAGAGGAAAGCTCAACCCTCGATTCATTGGCCCATTTTTAATCCTTGATCGAGTAGGAACTGTGGCTTATAGACTCGCCTTACCACCAAGTATGTCTCGTGTTCATAACATTTTTCATATATCTATGTTACGTAAATATGTGAAAGACCCGAACCATATTATTGAATTAGAACTAGACGAGATAGAGGAAGATTTAATGTATGAAGAGTTACTTGTTAAAATCTTGGATAAGAAGGATCATATTCTACGCTCTACAGTTATACCTCAAGTCAAAGTTTTGTGGAGAATCTGAAATGAAATCAAGGTATCCTCACCTCTTCAATATACCAGGTACGTACCTTAATTTCGAGGACGAAATTTCATAAGAAGGAGAGGTTGTAAGACCCCAACTTTTATGAATAAAGAATTATTTTCTTAAAATATATTTTTGAATATTATGGTGTGGATTTGATATAGTGTTATAGTTGTGGGTAATATTTACAAATTTTGCAAAGTAAGCAAGTGGTTATATAATATTCGATTGGTCGGGAGAATATTCGTTTTAACAGAGAATATTCATACGACGACACAATCATTGGTGGACCCCACAACGGAAGTATTGTCGTAATTAGAAAACGACAGAATTATCTTTTTATAAAAATAACAGCGAAAGTGTTACCGTTAAAACTGTTGAACTACCCGGTAGTAAAAGTACAGTAATACGTGTGGTTGCATAGTAGCACACTGTATTGATTATTGATTGCATAGTCATTTAGTCATACTCTATATTGGTTGCATAGTAGCACACTGTATTGATTATTGATTGCATAGTCATTAATACACTGTATTGGTTGCATAGTCATTCAGTCATACTCAATTATTGCTACAGTAATTGCTGCATCATATCTCTCATATTATTGATTCAATTATTGTCACAATATCATCTATATTATATTTATTATTATTAAATCAATAATTGAGACGATAAAGTTATTCATATTATTATTTGCAATATTGACAATGTCTAGAAGTTTTGTCAAGGAGAGGTTTGGTCACCTAATTGGGCGCCAAAAAGGAGAAATCCTTATCGGAAAGCCCCATCTTTCCTGGGAATGACCCGGTTGTTAAATATTGTGAGTTATAATATTAATGATAAATAAGTTGTGTTGATTAAAGATGAATTTGATAGTTTCATTGTGTTGGGATTATTAGTGTTAGTGGAAATCGACATCTATTCCGATGATAATTGATGTCTGGGGGTTATATTGATAAATTGGGTAATTTATCGGATAAATGAGCAATTAATTGCTACTAATTTACAAGCTTATATAACTATTTATTCACATGTGTGTACTATTGAATCATATTCTTGTACTATTAGGGGAGTTGGTGCAAGATGGATAATACTTGCATGACTAAGTTAAAAATGGAGGTATAGTTGAAAGTACTATATTGTAATTAGTTTTTTCACATGATTATACTATTGAGTCACATGAATGAACTATTAATTCACATTATTTACTATTAGGGGAGGTGGTGCAAGTTTTATAATACTTGCAGGACTAAATTAAAAATGAAGAAAAAGAGGAATGTATTATACTGTAATATTTCGAGCCCCAAAATCTGCAATTATCGAAATTATATTTTCAAATAAATAGAAGCTCATTCTTCCTTCATTTCTCACCAATTCACAAAAGCTTTAGAGCAATTATTATAGAGAGAAATTATAGAGAGAAAGAAGAAGAGAACATCTTGTCTTTGCGTATTACGCATGATCTGGTTCCATTATTTATTATTCTGTTGGAATAACTTGTCTATGCTGTCTATCGCATGCATGGTGAATTCTGCTATTATTCCATTCTTTATTATTCAGTTGGAATATCATGTCTGTGCGTTTATGCATGACCTGGTTCCATTATTTATTATTCCATTGGAATAACCTATCTGTGCGGTCTATCACATGCCTGGTGAATTCTTTTGTTATTCCATTCTTTATTATACTCAGTTGGTTAAAGTTTTGTTTTGGCTTTTATACTCCATGAAATTAGTGGAATATCCTTGATATTTGCGCTTCATCCAGTATCTTTTCATAGAAATATTCTTCTGAGCATTCTTGAATTTTACTCCACAAAGCAGTATCATGTTGACAATTTGGACGTTATTGGTTCCTGGATAAATTAATTCTTGAACTTGTTTATTGAATTCTTATATCATTGGCATCATCCTCATGTTTATATTATGTTGAAAGTCATTTGTGGCCTGTAGTGCATAGATGGACTTGATATGATTATGACCAGGGATTATTCAGTATAATCATGACCGTAATGTTACAAATGATGTGGTAAAAGTCCTCATTGGCCCGTAGTGCACTGATGGACAATTGTTGGCATGATCATGACCATTGATGAATACACGAATATCCTTGGCTCGTAGTGCATGGATAATTTATGGTCGTGATACTAATGAATATCCTTGGTCGTAGTGCAGGGATGATGCGGTTTATTTATTAAGCTGAGTCTCAGCAATAAAAGTGATGAAAACCCTTTTAAATCATAGAAGATAGTAGATTTTATTCTCTACTTGACTCTTCCAATGGATTTCTTGTTCCGCTGCAGTTAAACTTGATGTTTGTTATATTTTATCAGTTTAACACTGTTGAAGGCTAATCATAAATTATTCTGCATTATCTTAGTCATAATATTTCTTACTGGGCTAGTTGAGCTCACCCTTTCTTTCACTGTTTTCTTCAGGAAATGAGAACGTATCCGGGACTAGTCGGGGAACGGAGTGACGGTTCAAATGATAACATTAGTAGTCCTCACTATTCTTTTAAATAGTGTAACAATAAATGTAATGAGGACTCCATTGAGTTTGTATATTGTCTGGATGACAATATTCTTATTAAAAACTCTTAGATTATATTTTGTCGTATTTTACACGACTGTTGTATAATTAAGTTGTATTTGAATTTTGTACCATGTATTTGGCGACCCAAGATGGGTGATGTATACCTGTTTTGGGGGCCTCGCAATAGGAATAATATGTGATATATCAATTAACCCTTTTTTGTGACAGTGTTTGAAAATGGAATCTAAAAATGTTGAGATAAGTAATGAAGCACATGAGACCATTGAGTCACCAACTATCAATACCTAGGATAATGTGCAACAAGAAGACACTAATCCTCAGGTAAACAATAACGCCGATCAGATGATGTACGATGAGATGTTCAGAGGCTTTATGAAATTCATGCAACATCAGGTGAGAGAGACTCCTATTCAAAATGTAGGTGGAAATAATGGCAACCCACGATCGGTCATCGCTAAGCAGTTCAAGGAGATGGGACCACCAGAATTTTTGGGAAAGCCAGAACCACTTAAGGCGGAGACATGGTTAAAGCAGATCACCAAGATATTTGATGTCTTGGGATGCTTCGACGAGCAAAAGGTTCCCTTTGCCACCTTTATGTTGCGTGAAGAAGCAGATTACTGGTGGAAATTTGTAAAACGTACCCAGCCTGACGCACTCAAAATGTCTTGGGAGAAGTTCTAAGAGTTGTTCAACGACAAGTACTTTCCCGAAAGTATTCGTCACATGAAGGAGGTGGAATTCATCAAGTTGGAGAAAAATAATATGACCGTGTCACAATACGAGGCTAAATTTGTGGTGTTATCCCGGTTTGCATCCCATTTGGTCGATAATGAAGAGCGAATGACGGGAATATTTCTAAGAGGTTTGAAACCCGATATACATCAATACCTCATTTCTCATAAACTTTGTTTATATTCAGATGTTGTGAATAGGGCTCAGTTATTGGAGCGCAATAATAAGTCAGCACAACCAAAAGGCAACAACCAACAACACGATAATAATCGTACCGGTGGCAACGACCATCGGAAAAATGATAACCATTGTGGGGTAAATTATCAGGCAAGAAATGGTAACCACTTCGGTGGTAATCATGGCCAAGATAATAGCAGAGGAAAATTCAAGAAGAGAAGATTTAACAATGATGGGAAGACGTCGGCAGCAGCAACAAATTCTAGGGGAGGAGAACGACTGCCAGTTAGATGCTATAGATGCGGAGAGGAGGGACACATAAGTCCAAACTGTTCATAGCCTTCCAAGGTATGTTTTAGTTGTGCAAAAGATGGTCATATAGCTCGATTTTATCCTGTAGCGAAATCAAGTTCAGCTGGGATGGTGGCACCAAAGGCGGATATGGACAAAACAAAGTCGGTGGTTTCAGGAAGAGAATTTTTCGCGACTTCTCAAAAAGAGAGTAACCCGAACGAAGTTAGCACGGGTTAGTTAATTATTAATTTTTGCAAAGTTTATACCTTTTTAGATACTGGTTCTACCCATTCTTTTATCTCTCCTTCTTGCGCTCAACATTTAAATTTAACTCCGGAGATATTAGACTTTGACTTATTGGTTGAAACTTCGTTAGTAGAAACCATCATTTCATGTGCTATCCAAGTCTTGGATGAGAGTCACAGTTTTTGAATGATATTTCTATTGTTAATAAATTTCCTGACGTATTCTTGAAGACTTCTTCGCCTACCCCTAGAGCGTGAAATTGAATTTTGTATTGAACCCAGTACAAAACCAATTTCTAAAATCCTCAAATATTTCTTTACCTAAAACGATCGTATAATGTGCCAAAAACGTTGGCTCAAGCTGTTGAAGATTACGATCGTACCATTCAATATCATCGTGAAAGAGCGAACATGGTAGCTGACGCATTGAGTAGAAGATCGTATGCGTTTACGAGTGCGATGTTGTTAACACAAAAACCCATTTTGTATAACTTACAAATGATGAAGATAGAGTTAAAGACTCTAGGGATCCACGTGGTGATATCAAATATACAAGTAGAATCGACTTTAATTGATAAAGTTAAAGCCGCTCAAGTTACAGACCCGAAGCTGATGAATATGAAGAAGAAGGTTCAAGAGGGTGTTATCCTAGAAGCAAGAATCGTCGAAGTGAGGAAATCTCAACCCTCGATTTAATTGGCCCATTTGAAATCCTCGATTGAGTAGGAACTGTGGCCTATAGACTCGCCTTATCGCTAAGTATGTCGCGTGTTCATAACATTTTTCACGTGTCGATGTTACGTAAATTTGTGGACGACCAGGACCACATTATTAAATTAGAACTAGACGAGATAGCAGAAGATTTAACGTATGAGGAGATACGTGTTAAAATCTTGGATAAGAAGGATCGTATTCAACACTCAAAGGTTATACCTCAAGAGTTAGAATCTGAAATGAAGTCATGGTATCCTTATCATACCAGGTACGTACGTAAATTTCGAGGGCAAAATTTTATAAGGAGTGGAGATTGTGAGACCCAAAATTTTATGAATAAAGATTTAAATTTCTCAAAATATTTTTTTTTAATATTATGTAGTGGATTTGATATAATGTTATAGTTGTGGGTAGTATTTATAGATTTTGAAAAGTATGCAAGTTGTTATAAAATATTCGTTTGGTCGGGGAATATTCTTTTTGTCGGGAAATATCTGTACGACGGCACAATCATTGGTGGACCCCACAACGGAAGTATTGTCGTAGTTAGAAAACGGTAGAATTATCTTTTTATAAAAATAACGGTGAAAGTGTTACCGTTAAAACTGTTGAACAACCTGGTAGTAAAAGTGCAGTAATACAGTAATACGCGTGATTGTATAGTAGCACACGATATTGATTATTGATGCTTACATAAGAAGTCACTCAGTTATACTCAATTATTGCTACTGTAATTGCTGCATCATATCTCTCATATTATTGATTCAATTATTGTCACAGTATCATCTTTATAATACGTTATGTTATTAAATCAATAATTGAGACGGCAAAGTTACTCATATTATTATTTGCAATACTGACAATGTCTAGAAGTTCTGTCAAAGAGAGGTTTGGTCACCTAATTGCGCGTCAATAAGGAAAAATTCTTATTGGAAAGCCCCCCTTTCCTGGGAATGACCTGGTTGTTAAATATTGTGAATTATAATATTATTGATGAATAAGTTCGTGTTGATTAAAGATGAAATTGATAGTTCTACTGTGCTGGAATTATTAGTGTTAGTGGAAATCGACATTCATTTCGATAATAATTAATGTTTGGAGGTTATATTGACCAACTATGTAATTAACCGGATAAATGAGAAATTAATTGCTATTAATTCACCTGAGTATAACTATTTGTTCATATGTGTGTACTATTGATTCACATTCTTGTACTATTAGGGGAGGTGGTGCAAGATTGATAATACTTGCACGACTAAGTTAAAAATGGAGGTATAGATGGAGGTACTATACTGTAATTCGTATTTTCACATGTCTAGAACTATTGATTCACATGATTTACTATTAGGAGAGATGGTGCAAGTTTGATAATACTTGTAAGACTAAATTAAAAATGATGAAAAAGAGGAAGGTATTATACTGTAATATTTCGAGCCCCAAAACTTGCAATTATCGAAACTATATTTTCCTATAAATAGAAGCTCATTCTTCCTTCATTTCTCACCAATTCACTAAAGCTATAGAGCATTTATTATAAAGAGAAATTACAGAGAGAAAGAAGAAGAGAAGTCTGCTACCTCACTATTCTACGAAATAATGTGATAATAATTGTAATGAGGACACCATTGAGTGTGGATGTGACACCCCCAAAATAGGTATACATCACCCATCTTGAGTCTCCAAATACATGGTACATAAATCAAATACAAACTTCTTTTATACAATACGAAAACATCATAGCTTAGAGTTTTTACACGAATATTGTCTCATAGACAATATTCAAACTCAAAGAAGTCCTCATTACAATTATTATCACACTATTTCATAGAATAGTGAGGACTACTAAAGCCACTTATCCTGGACCGTCACTCCATTCTCCGACTCGTCCCGACAACGTTCTCATTTCCTGAAGAGAACAGTGAAAGAAAAAAGGTGAGCTCAACTAGCCCAGTAAGAAATATTATGACTATGATAATGCGGAATAAATTATCTTTAGCCTTCAACAGTATAACAACTGATAGAATACAATAAACATCAAGTTTAACTGCAGTGGAATAATCAATCCATTAGAAGAGTCAAGTAGAACATAATGTCTGCTATCTCCTCTAGATTAAAAGTCCATCGTTAATATTTCATTCCTGTAATACTCATCAACAGTTTTTTGTTATACCCAAGACAAAAAGAACTCTCATCACCTGTCTTCACCTGAACCGCCAAAGATAATAGTTAAATCCATAATTCATATTTATAATCATGTAAATCAACAGTCTCTCCTTGCCATAAAGGCTTAATAGAACGTTTACTCCATATCCTTACCCCAAAGGCTAAAGATATTCAAATGTAATATCAATGATCATACCAATCAGTTGTCTACCTTTACACTACGGGCCAAAGATATTCAACTATAAAACCAATGGTCATGATCATACCAATCAATTGTTTGTCAGTACACTACGACCAAAGACATTCAACTGTTAACTAATGGTCATGATCCTGCCAATCACATCATCGAATTATCCATGCACTACGAGCCAAGGATATTCGTTATTATCACCAGTGGTCATGATCATGTCATACACCTGTCAATCCTTGCACTACATGCCAAAGCTATCAATCAACAATTCATCTTTGCACTACGACCAAAGATATAAATCAACTGTTCTTCTTTGCACTACGGGCCAAAGACATACAACTTTAAAACCAATAACCAACAGTTCGTCTATACACGTAAGCCAAAGATGACTTTCATCACAATATAAGCATGAGGATGATGACAATGATATAAGCATTAATCAAACGAAATCAAGGATACATATTAAAGACTTTAAATTTATCCAAAGTATAAAAATATCCAAATTGTCAACATGATATTGCTTTGTGGAGTAAAATTCAAGAATAATATTAATGTACCAAAAATAATTTGGATAGAAAAGAAATATATTTTTCGAGTAAATAGTACCCTGAGAATAGTACTCTGTGAATAGTACTGCGGGAATAGTATCTCGTGAATAGTACCCCAACATGAAAAGTACCCCAAATACCCGAGTGAATAATATTTGGGTGAATAGTAACCTGTGAATAGTAACTCGTGAATAGTACTCTAACATGAAAAGTGCCCCGAATACCTGAATGAATAATACTAGAGTGAATAGTAACTGGGTGAATAGTAACCCGTGAATAGTAACTCGTAAATAAAATACCAAATAAAATGATATTTCATGACTAGTACAAAAGAAATGATATCTCATACGAGTATAATAGAATATACGAAACTGCAAATGGATTTTCATCCTCCATGCGGTAATCCACGTAGACAGTTCATTTCCATAATTTAATAAAGAATGAATACGAAAGGTCATTCACCATCCAACAGAATAATAAAGAATGGAATAACAAAAGAATTCACCAGGCATGTGATAGACCGCACAGACAGGTTATTCCCAACAGAATAATAAAGAATGGAATAACAGAAGAATTCACCAGGCATGCGATAGACCGAACAAACAGGTTATTCCCAATAGAATACTAAATAATGGAACTAGGTCATGCGTAATACGCACAGACAAGATATTCCAACAGAATAATAAAGAATGGAACCAGGTCATGCGTAATCCGCACAGACAGGATATTCCAACAGAATAATAAAGAATGGAATAACAGAAGAATTTCACCATGTATGCGATACTTCGCATAGACAGGTTATTCCAACATAATAATAAAGAATGAAATAACAGAAGAATTTCACCATGTATGCGGCACTTCGCATAGACATTTTATTCCAACATAATAATAAAGAATGGAATAACAGAAGCTCTCTTCATGAATACGAAATAAATAATACCCCTTACCTCAAAAGAAGACTGGATACTGGAATAGTTAGGTAGCAGACTTCTCTTCTTTTTTCTCTCTATAATTTCTCTCTATAATAATTGCTCTATAGCTTTAGTGAATTGGTGAGAAGTGAAGGAAGAATGAGCTTCTATTTATAGGAAAATATAGTTTCAATAATTGCACATTATGGGGCTCGAAATATTACAGTATAATATCTTCCTCTTTTTCTTCATTTTTAATTTCGTCCTGCAAGTATTATCAAACTTGCACCACTTCCCCTAATAGTAAATCATGTGAATTAATAGTAAATCATATGACTCAATAGTTCTAATCATGTGAAAAAATTAATTATAGTATAGTACCTTCATCTATATCTCCAGTTTTAATTTAGTCATGCAAGTATTATCAATCTTGCACCAACTCCCCTAATAGTAAATGAATGTGAATCAATAGTACACACATGTGAACAAATAGTTATAATCATGTGAATCAATAGCAATTAATTGCTCATTTATCCGGTTAATTACCCGATTAATCAATATAACCTCCAGACATTAATTATTATCGAAATAAATGTCGATTTTCACTAACACTAATAATTCTAACACAATGGAACTATCAATTTCATCTTTAATAAACACGAACTTATTCATCATTAATATTATAATTCACAATATTTAACAACCAGGTCGTTCCCAGGAAAGAGGGGGCTTTTCGATAAGGAATTCTCCTTATTGGCACGCAATTAGGTGACCAAACCTCTCCTTGACAGAACTTCTAGACATTGCCAATATTGCAAATAATAATATGAATAAATTTTTCGTCTCAATTATTGATTTAATAATATAACATATTATACAGATGATACTGTGACAATAATTGAATCAATAATATGAGAGATATGATGCAGCAATTATTGTAGCAATAATTGAGTATAACTGAGTGACTTCTTACGTAAGCATCAATAATCAATACCGTGTGCTACTATGTAACGACGCGTATTATTGTACTTTTACCACCGAGTATTTTATGACAACTTTCTTACTTTGAAAAATTTTCACACATCACCCTTAACTTTAACCTTTTATCGATTTAACTATTTACCAAAATAAAAAAATTGAATACTTTTATTTCATAAAATTCGGGATCTCACAGTGGATATTGTCTAGATGACTATATTCTTGTTTAAACTCTTAGCTATGTTTTGTCGTATTTTACACGACTGTTGTATAATTAAGTTGTATTTGAATTTATTTACCATTTATTTGGCGACTCAAGATGGGTGATGTATATGTGTTTTGGGGGCGTCACACATGTGGTCTAGTAATCACCTTTAATCAGCCAACAACTGATCACATGATCGGCCATATGCATTTCATCATTTTATATATAGATCAAAGAGAGGTAAAGTCACCAAACTAAGCTCATTTGCATCCTTACACTCAACAAAACTTTCTCTGTCCTTAGCCACAAAAATATTATGTGAATCAGTCACTAGTATGATCATTAGCAAGCCAGGAACAAATCACTAAGTCAGATTCAAGGATCAAAGCTAAAAAGGTATAAAAACACTAAACTTAGAAATCATATGATATTATGTTAGATGTTATGAATAAGTATTTTAATATGTTATTTTTAGTATATATTAGTGGTCTGGGTTGTTACATCCCAGATCCATATCATCTAGATGCTCGAAATTAAAGATTTCAAAAATCTGGAAAACTGGAAAAGTGTGGTCTGACAACCGAATGTCAGACCCCATAGATCTTTACATGTTTATAGTTTTGGTTGTTTAAATGTTTGTACTTGTAGTATGATGTAAGGGCTTTGATCTGGAACTTGAATCAAGCCCAGATCATGTCTAGATCTCCAGATATAAGCAGTCAAAGTACGTTGACAGGCATTGACTGGCTGTTTCTGGGCAGCCCATAATTGCCCAGAACGCCTTACAACGCTTTTGCAGAGTTCTGATCTTGCTGTTGTTAAGTTATTTGAACATGTTGTTGTTATATACTTGTAGACTGACGTGAGCAATACATATCCACACCTCTATATTACCCAGATGCTTAACAGATTCGAATTTAATGTTGGTCAAACATAGGTTGACCAAAATGCTCAAGAACATTTCTGGAAAACCCAGAAATGTTAAAGAACAGTTTCTGACCACTACTTTGACCGGTCAATATCTTTTGGATTTGTTGTTGTTATGATAATCTTATGTTATAGAGTTGTTCTTTGACATCTCGACTACAAGTTTGAATCTTTACATCACATAAACCAGATCTAAAGTGCAAGTTATAAGGATCAAAAGTAGGACGCTTAAAACTTCTTGAGTTTCTAGGCAACCCAGAAACTCAAGAATACGTCTGACAACAACTTCTATAGCTTAGATCTTACAGATTTGTTATGTGTTGACCATGAGAGTTGTTTGGGATTGTAGTGTGACATTAATACTACAATATTAAAACCTTAGCGAGTCAGAAATCGTATAGACCAAAGATCTAGCAGTGGTCAAACTTAGTACCCTGTTAACTGCCTATGCAGTTCTGGGTTTGCTGAATAACACCTATAGTGACAGTTTTGTCACTATAGGTACCTTTAGCGACAGATAAATTAGAATATTAATTATTTTATTAAATAATTAGAGAAAATTAGTTTTTAATTATTAAAAATACATAATAAATTCCTAAAAATTATTTTAAAGCCTGAAAATTAGTTTTTAATTATTCTAAATATATTTCATAAATATTTAATATTTTTGGAATAATACTGGTATTTAATTTATTTAATTCTAATATTAGATAAATTATTTAAAAAGATTTTGATACATGAAAAAATATATTACTGTTTAAGAAAATATTTTAAGTTATTTTTGATGACTTTTAATATTTTTGATGAAATTGATTAATTAATATTAATGGTGATTAATTTATTTACTAAGTATATTAAATAAATTATGGAAAAATAGAATTAGTGATTTATAAATCATATAAAAATGATTTAAAGTGTTATAAAAATATTTTAAGTTATAAAATATAATTTTGATATTTTGTTATGAAAAACATTAATATTTAATATTAATAGAAATTATCAGATAATGGATTTAAAGGTTTAAAAATCATATAAATATGATTATAAGGTATTAAAAATACTTTGATATATTATAAATATATTATAATATTATGTTATGATTTTTATTAATATTTAGTATGAAATAAATATTAATGATAAGGGAATTAAGTGATATTTAAATCATATAAATATGATATTAATGATTGAAAAATCATAATAAATGTTAATAATTACTTAAAAATTATTATGAGCCTATGAAAATTATTTTGATTGATTAATTAATTATCTAAGCTAATTTTGTTGCATTTAGACAGAGTCTTATGGATATTAGGCTCGATAGTTATCCGATTGGGCTGTTGGGATGTTAGAATTGTGCCGGATTCAACTAAGACTGCAATAATTTGACTTGATACTTGGTCTTATATGATGTATAGACTAATAGGATTATGTGATTATGTGTTTAGGTTATTTTATAATGTGATGATATTATTCTAACTTGAGAAATTGATATTATTAATATTAGGTCTTCGAATAAAGCTAAGTTATATTTTGTAATGGTAATCAACCGATCAGGCAAGTTTCTTATACTCACTTATTGTGAAAGTTTTTCTTGAACTGTCCTTTTAACTTGTGATTAATCATTGTTGATTACACCACGTCTATGAATTATTGAATCACACTTTGTGCCTATTGCATGTGTTCATCAGGTATGAAAGGCTGATAACCTTCATTACTGTTCGGTCCACATATAATTGATATGTTCATGTTTAATGTTCTTTCAACTATGAAAATTTATCCATGCTAATTCACAATTATATTGTTGAATGTTAGCCAGCTATTATTCAAAATCTTTCCATCATGATATATCCTTAATTTATTGTATTTAAACTTGCTAGGCAAACTTGTTGCTCAACCTTGCTATATCATGATAAACATTGCAGATTAAGGCGAATACGTCGGATATAAGGAAAAGTCACAGCCAAGTTTAGCTTGGGAAAATGTGTGCAGCTAGATTTGTAATTGTATTGTATTATAATAACATTGTATATTAGATAGGATATTGATTCAGGTTTTAAGTAAGGTTCTCGACCTTGGGGATAGTGTATAATATTTAATGTATAAAAAATTTATGATTATATCTTCTGTAATAGTTAGAACTAGTGTACCAGATTCTTGGTGATTTAGGACCAGAATTTGGGGACGCTACAATAGACACACGTTACAACTGACGGGACTCGATTCCGATATATAGAGTCCGAGTTTGAGTCCCGTCCGCCTAACTTGAGAAAACTTAGATAAATAGTCAAAAAAGAGACTGAAACCTGCCCCGGTCGTCCAAACGATATGCAAACACAGGCAATAGATATGTGTTACAATTGATGTGACTCGATTCTGATATACGGAGCCCAAGTTTGAGTCTCGTCCGCCTACCTTGAGAAAACTTAGACAAATAGTCAAAAAAGAGACCAAAACCCGCCCCGGTCGTCTAGTTAACACACCAACACATGTAATAACACCGCATATGTAATAGACACGTGTTAAAACTGACAGGACTCGATTCTGATATACGGATCCCGAGTTCGAGTCATGTCCGCCTAACTTGAGAAAACTTAGACAAATAGTCGAAAAAGAGACCAAAACTCGCCCCGATCGTCTAGTTAACATGCAAACACATACAATAGCACCGCATAGGCAATAAACACGCATTACAACTGACGGGACTCGATTCCGATATACGGAGCACGAGTTCGAGTCCCGTCCGCCTAACTTAAGAAACACAAATTAAAATAATGTAAATATATTTTCATTTTGACTTTATTATTAATATTTTAATTTTGTAGGGTCTTGTTGACGAGACTCGTGGAGGTGGAGGTGGAGGCACTGGTGATGACCGTTGAGCTGATGACGAGCAGACTCCTCTAGTACTGGGCGATGACCATTGAGTTGATAACGAGCAGCCTCCTCCAGTACAAGGTGATGACCGCCGAGTCGATGACATGGAGACAGGCGAAGGGTTGTAGTTAGTTTAGTTTATGTTATATTATGAGTTTCATGTATGTTCTTGTACAGTTTTTGAGTTGTACTGACGACCATTATATTTTTTATCTATATATTTGATTTGGATTTACTATTTCAATGGTGAATTGTATGATATTAGCTTGTTATTTAATGGTTGTTATTAGTTTATAACAGGTGTACATTTATATTTATAAATGAACAGGGAAAATTTGAAATTATATAAAAAAATCAAAATATATATAGTCATTGCCGACGGGGGTAATGGCGACGGCATTGTCGTCGCCAATGACATATAGCGACAGTCATGTATAAAAGTCATTGTCGATGGCTATAAAAGCCAGGGCCGACGGTCATGCCGTCGGTAATGAGTTTTTCCTTCAAAAACTTTATGTAGTCTTTGTCGACCGTCTCCCTGTCGCACTAGCCGTCGGCATTGACATTGTGCAGTCGCCAATGATGACCATTGCCAATGACAATAATACCGATGGCTGGCGATGGGAACTAGGGGCGACGACCTGTGGGGAGACGAGCGTACCAACGGTATCTGCCGTCGCCAATGACCACATTGCCGACGACACCATAGTCATAGGCGACGACAGTGCCCGTCGGTAATGACTTTTTTTTTTGTAGTGATCTATGTTGATCAACATTCATCCGTTAAACGTATTTATGTTTAAGTTTTGACAACCTCGCGTGCCCATTGAATAATCGATGCAAAATACATTTTTTATTCATACTCAGGCTTACCTTGAATCCGTACCAAATAATTGGCTTAGGATAGCGTTATCAATTCTATATTGAAAGACTTGTAAATAAATTAATCAACTCTTAAGATTAGACTAGCCGAGTTAAATCTGGCATCGACCCTTTCGTAAAAAAATTCATGCATTTCATATTACGAATCATAGAAAACTTGGCTAACACGAAGGTTAGACAAGCGTTAAGAAAACTTGCCTTCAAGCTTCTTCAAATAAATATTCAACAGTTCTAAGTCTTTACAGTATCTACATGATATATTCACATAGCACACTGTAATTAGCTACCAAACAATCTAATCACATTGTTTTTACAAAGTTCTTTCTCTTCTATAACTTAACCGAATTTATTTCATTAATAAAACTCGTTTTAAGTATTTATCCGCCCTTACGACTTATTATTGTTCATCGTTTCATTACTCACAACCTACGTTAAATTCCTAAAGTCATCACCATATATGTGACATAGGATTGGTCTTAACATGTACATTAAGTATATACATTTGCCCCATAATGGTCTTACAACATTTGGGTTCAAAAACTAACTAAGTCCAACTTTTCCCCTAGCTCGGTGTTTCGGCACCGCCCCCATGCCTACCATTGGCGTTGCAGCGCCAACTAACAGTATCAAATTCTCGGTCTCGGCGCTGCGGCGCGAGACTTCTACTTATGAGTGGCGCTGCGAAGCGACTATGCAGTGTCTATTCCCTCTATCCAGCATTGAAGTGCGAGATTTAGAGCTTGGGGTGGCGCTGCAGTGGCGACCCTGAGCCTTGGATTTCTAAGTCTTTTTCTCAATTCGATTATTCCCGGGCTCCTAACTTGATCGTTATAAGTCGTAATTAACTCGTTCAAAAACCATTATCTCACATATCTCATGTACTTCAATTTCATTTGGATAAATATAGTTTTTAAATCCGTTAATGATGAATTCACTATTCAACGTCCAATTAAGCGTTCGTTTTACGTACGTTCATGAGCGTTCATTAGCTCATTTCTTTGTTATAAGTCAAAATTCGACGATTCTTGAGTCCACGACTCTCAAATATGTTATACTACGTTATGCCATTGAAAACCAAGGTTTTTAAGTTACACGATAACTTTCGACTACTAATCCAAAAATTCTACGTTTTCAATGTTTAACTCCGAATCTCGTAAATTTTTCCATAACTTTGTTACTCAGGTTTTCTATGCCAAATCAAATGGAACAACTCCATTGATTCATCATCTACATCCTAACCAAACAAGATGCACATACCCTATGATGGTTTTCAATTTTTCCATCAATAACCAAATAAACGCTTAACGGTTTTCTTTGATTTAAAACTTAATTAAACGCTTATGAATTCTAATCATACATAACTTCTAATGATTTAATCCACTATTAGCCATCCTTATGACTCCGGAAGAGACATGCTCTACCAATTCATACTTCTCTGTGAAAAAAAATCAAAAAATATCGAAGACGTCTAACGTTTACGGAATATTACCTTCACGTTATTTGCGTTCTTGGTCAAGTGTTGGTAAAACACCAAATGAACAATCTAGCCTTCCTTTTATAAAAAAATCTAATTGAGGGCAATTTGGTCATTGTGCCAACCTCCTTAATATTCACCTCCTTACTATTCTTTTACTTAGCCACCAAGTAAATGCACTTTACTTGGCCAGCACGTGGCTGATCCACATTTTGACGCCCCCAAAATAGGTATACATCACCCATCTTGAGTCGCCAAATACATGGTATAAAAATTAAATACAACTTTATTATACAACAGTCGTGTAAAATACAAAAAAATATAATCTAAGAGTTTTAATAAGAATATTGTCATCTAGACAATATCCACACTCAATGGAGTCCTCATTACATTTATTGTAACACTATTTAATAGAATAGTGAGGACTACTTATGTTATCTTCTAGACCGTCACTCCGTTACCCGACTAGTCCCGGCTACATTCTCATTTCCTGAAGAGAACAATGAAAGAAAAGGTGAGCTCAACTAGCCTAGTAAGAAATATTATGACTAAGATATTGCAGAATAAATTATCATTAGCCTTCAACTGTGTTAAACTGATAAAATATAATAAACATCAAGTTTAACTGCAACAGAACAAGCAATCCATTAGAAGAGTCAAGTAGAGAATAAAATCTACTATCTTCTATGATTTAAAAGGTTTTTCATCACTTTTATCGCTGAGACTCAGCTTAATAAATAAACCACATCATCCTTGCACTACGGCCAATGATATTCATTAATATCACGACCACAAATTTTCCATGCACTACTGGCTAAGGATATTCGTGTATTCATCAATGGTCATGATAATGCCAACAACTGTCCATCAATGCACTACGGCCAATGAGGAATTTTACCACATCATTTTTAACATCACGGTCATGATTATACCAAATAATCCCTGGTCATAATCATACCAAGTCCATCTATGCACTACAGGCCACAGATGACTTTCAACATATTATAAACATGAGGATGATGACAATTATATAAGAATTCAATAAAATAAGTTCAAGGATAAATTTGTAAAGATTTATAATTTAATTTATCCAGAAATCAATAACGTCCAAATTGTCAACATGATACTGCTTTTTGGAGTAAAATTCAAGAATGCTTAGAAGAATATTTTCATGAAAAGATACTGGATGAAGCGCAAATATCAACGATATTCCACTAATTTCATGGAGTATAGAAGCTAAAACTTTAATCAACTGAGTATAATAGAATATATAAAACCGCAAATGGATTTTTGTCGCCATGCGGTAATCCACGTATGAAAGATTATTCCAACAGAATAATAAAGAATTGAACCAGGTCATGCATAATCCGCACAGACAAGATATTCCAACAGAATAATAAAGAATAGAACCAGGTCATGCATAATCCGCACAGACAGGATGTTCCAATAGAATAATAAAGAATGGAACCAGGTCATGCGTAATCCACACAGACAGGATGTTCCAACATAATAATAAAGAATGAAATAATAACAGAATTCACCAAGCATGCAATAGACCGCACAGACAGGTTATTCCAATAGAATAATAAAGAATTGAATAACAGAAGAATTTCACCATGTATGCGGTACTTCGCATAGACAGGTTGTTCCAACATAATAATAACGAATGGAATAACAACCCTTACGAGTATTGAAAGAAAATAACTATCTTCATGAATACGAAAGAATAATACCCCTTACCTTAAAAAAACTGGATACTGGAATAGTGAGGTAGCAGACTTCTCTTCTTATTTCTCTCTATAATAATTGCTCTAAAACTTTTGTGAATTGGTGAGAAATGAAGGAAAAATGAGCTTCTATTTATAGGAAAATATAGTTTCGATAATTACACGTTTTGGGGCTCGAAATATTATAGTATAATACCTTCCTCTTTTTCTTTATTTTTAATTTAGTCCTGCAAATATTATCAAACTTGCAGCACCTCCCCTAATAGTAAATAATGTGAATCAATAGTTCATTCATACGAACAAATAATTATAAGCATGTGAAATAATAGAAATTAATTGCTCATTTATCGATTAATTACCTGATTGGTAAATACAACCTCCAGACATCAATTATTTTCGAAATAAATGTTGATTTCCACTAACAATAATAAACCCAACAAAATGGAACTATCAATTTCATCTTTAATCAATACAAACTTATTCATTATTAATATTATAACTCACAATATTTAACAACCAGGTCGTTCCCAGGAAAGAGGGGGCTTTCCGATAAGGATTTCTCCTTATTGACGCGCAATTAGGTGACCAAACCTCTCCTTGACAGAACTTCTAGACATTGTCAATATTATAAATAATAATATGAATAACTTTGTCGTCTCAATTATTGATTTAGTAATAATAAATATTATGCAGATGATACTGTGATAATAATTGAATCAATAATATGAGAGATAAGATGAAACAATTACTATAGCAATAATTGAGTATAACTGAGTGACTTCTCACGTAAACATCAATAATCAATACAGTGTGCTACTATGCAACCACACGTATTACTGTACTTTTACTACTGGGTAGTTCAACAGTTTAACAGTAACACTTTCGCCGTTATTTTTATAAAAATATAATTCTATCATTTTTTAACTACGACAATGCTTCTGTTGTGGGGTCCACCAATGATTGTGCCGTCGTACGAATATTTTCTGTTAAAACGAATATTCCTCGACCAATCGAATAATATATAACCACTTGCTTACTTTACAAAATTTGTAAATATTACCCACAACTATAACAAAATATCAAATCCACACCATAATATTCAAAAAATATATTTCGAGAACCGATCGGTTCAATCCGCGGTTTATTTTCTTGGTTTGGCCCTTAACATTAATTCTTATTGGGCCTATCATGGGATTGATTTTTATACATATTGGGCTTGACATAACCCAAGTCCAATTGGATTCTACAAAGTCCAAAAACTCAAAGTCTATTAAGACTAATCGTATTTTACTCGTACAATTCTCGTATTCTCTTCGTATATATTTTTTTCGATATTCATATTATACGTCGTAATAATCTTCGTATTATACTCGTATAATAACTAGTATAATACTCGTATTCGTCACGTATAATAACCCTAATCATTATACGTAGACATTAAATTCTCGGAACTCACTTTTCCTAACCCTTAGGTTTTAGGTCCACAAGAGAAAACTTTGTTTACCATAACTGAAATATTATTGAATATTCCATCACGTCTTATAATTCTATCATTATGCGTTTCTCGAAAATCCAAACTTAATCTCCGAGCAGAAACGGATGAATAGTATTTTTACGGAAAATTCTCGAAAAGCCTTTATTTTTGTCTTGGAAATTCAAAATAAATAATCCTAGCACATAGCCAGAATACTAACCACATCCGCACATTCTAGGCCATAGAACGACCTTCAAACATCTTACTCACATAAATAATCAATAAAATTTAATTCACATAAAGATTCGATTTTCTCGGGTGTTACATTCTCCCCCCTTATAAGGATTATGTCCCCAGAATCTCGCTATAATTACATAAACAAATGAGAAAAAATTTCCTTCATTTTACTCTCGAGTTCCCACGTTGCTTCTTCGGCATTGTCGTTCCTCCAAATAACCTTTACTAAAGGTATTATCTTATTTCTCAAGACTTGTTCCTTCCTATTAACAATCTGAATTGGAAGTTCTTTATACGTTAAGTCTTTTTCTAATTGAATAGATTCATACTCTATTACGTGTTTGTAGTTCGATTTATAAGGACGCAACACTGACACATGAAACACATTGTGTATCTTTTCCATTCCTGGAGGTAAAGCTACTTCATAAGCTACCTCTCCTACCCTTCTTAAAATTTCAAAAGGTCCTATAAACCCTGGACTTAACTTCCTTTTCTTTCCAAAACGTATCTTCCCTATCCAAGGCAATGCCTTCAGAAAGACGTACGAACCTACATCAAACTCTCTCTTCTCACGATGAGGATCTGCAAACTTATTTTTTCTATCTTGAGCCGCTACCAATCGAGTTCGTATTAGCTTAACCATGTCTACCATTTATTTTACCATCTCAGGTCCCAACATTCGACGTTCACCTACTTCATCCCAGCATAGAGGAGTTCTGCACTTCCTCCCATACAACGCTTCGTAAGGCGGCATGCCTATACCAGCGTGAAAACTAATGTTGTAAGTGAACTCTACCAAAGGCAGATATTCGTCCCAACTCCCCTTGAAATCCATAACGCAAGATCTTAACATATCTTCTAGCGTTTGAATTATTCGTTCACTTTATCCATTCGTCTGTGGATGATACGTTGTACTTAATCTCAATTGCGTTCCTACTTATTCTTGCAAACTCCTCCAAAAGTTCGATGTGAATCTTGGATCACGATATGACACAATCGAAACCAGTACTTCATGTCTTGAAATAATTTCTTTGACATAAAGCTTAGCTAATTGCTCAAGGTTATACCTAACTCCTATTGGTAAAAAGTGAGCCAATTTTATCAACCGATCTACTATTACCCAAATCGCATCGTAGCCCTTCCTTGTCATTGGAAGTCCCACCACAAATTCCATAGTGATATGCTCCCAGTTCTACTATGGAATCTCTAGTGATTGTAACATTCCACTAAGTTGTTGGTGTTCAGCCTTAACTTTTTGACAAGTTAAGCACTTACTAACATATTCTGCTATCTCCCTCTTTATGTTTGGCCACCAAAAGTTTTGACAAAGGTCTTAATACATCTTAGTACTACCGGGATGTATCGAGTACCTCAAACTATGGGCCTCACTCATAATCTCTTCTTTTAACTCAAAATTATTTAGAACCCAAATTCTTCCTTCAAAACGAAGTAATCCTTCTTTATCAAGGTCATACTTAGTCTTCATTTCATCCTCCATTATCTTTTTAATTCCCTTTCATTCCTCGTTACTTAGTTGTACTTCCTTAACCCGTTCCACTATCATTGGTCGAGTCTTCATTGTAAATAACATATCTACCACTTCACTCGGTAATTTAACTTCTAACTCCATTCTTGCCAACTCCGTTATTAACTCATTCTGAGTCGTTAACATTGATAGCTTTTCCCTACCCTTCCTACTTAACGCATCTGCTACTACATTCGCTTTCCCCAGATGATATAAAATATCACAGTCGTAATCTTTTATCAATTCTAACCACCTTCTCTGCCTCAAATTCAACTCCTTCTGTGTAAAGATATATTTCAGACTTTTATGGTATGTGTATATCTCACACTTCTCCCCGTATAAATAATGTCTCAATATTTTTAAGGCAAAAACTACTGCTGCCAATTCTAGGTCATAAGTAGGATAAACCTTCTCATAATCCTTTAACTGGCATGACATGTACGCAATGACTTTGCCATGCTGCATGAGCACGCAACCCAGTCCTCTATGCGAAGCATCACTATAAACTACAAAATTCCCCATATCATCTGGTAAAGATAATACAAGTGCCTCACTTAACCTTCTTTTTAGTTCCTAAAAACTATTCTCACACTTCTCAGTCTATACATACTTTACTGACTTCCTAATCAAATTTGTCAACGGAGTAGCTATTTTAGAAAAGTCCTGGATGAACCTTCTACAGTATCCCGCTAACCCCAGAAAACTCTGAACCTCGGTTGGCATTTTCGGTTGTTCCCAATTATTAACTTCTTTTACCTTCGCTGGATCCATAAAAATGCCATCTTTATCAGGAATATGTCCTAGGAACTGTAATCTTTCAAGCCAAAATTCACACTTAGTGAATTTTTCATACAACTTCTCCTTCCGTAGTGTCTCCAACACTATCCTTAAATGTTCAGCATGATCTTGTCCAAATATTGTTTGAACATACTAGAATATCATCAATGAACACTATGATGAACTTGTCCAAATATTGTTTGAACACTCTCTTCATCATATCCATAAATGTGACTGGCGCATTAGTCAACCCAAATGACATAACCATAAACTTGTAATGACCATAACGAGTTCTGAACGCCGTCTTAGGTACATCCTCCTTCCTCACTTTCAACTGATGATACCCTGTACACAAATCTATTTTAGAAAAATACTTTTCCCTTTTTAATTGATCAAATAGATCATCGATCCTGGGAAATGGGTATTTATTCTTAATCATTAACTTGTTCAACTCTCGATAGTCGATACAAAGTCATAACGACCCATCCTTATTCTTTACAAACAACACCGGTGCTCCCGACAGAGACACACTCGGTTGAATGTACTTTCTATATAATAGTTCTTGTAATTGAAACATTAACTCCTTCATCTCTATCGGCACCATTCTATAAGGTGCCTTAAAAACTGGTGTCGTACCCGGTATCAAGTCAATCACAAATTCGACTTCCTTATCCGGCGGAATACCTGGTAACTCCTCCAAAAATACATCTGCAAACTCTTGTACTATAGGTATCTGTTCCAATGATGTTTCTACTCTCTGGGTATCCACAACATGGCACAGGTATCCTATACACCCCTTTCTTAACATTTTCCTAGCTTGTGTCATGGTTAAACAACAAGAGCATCCCGGTGATTTATTACCGTAAAACACTACCTCGGGTTTCTTAGAAAGCCGTAGGTTCACACTTTTCTTATGACAATCTATAATCGCTCTATGGTTAATTAACTAATCCATACCGAGAATTATATCAAATTCTCTCAATGTTATCGATAAAAGATCTATCGATAATCTGCTACCTCTAATATCTCCGAAATAATTCCTATGAATGTTCTCAATGGGAATTATCTCTTCATTCTCTACCTTAACGTCTAAAGGTATTTCTAATCTTTCTGGGAATAAACATAATCGCTTAGCAAATCCACATGTTATAAAAGAACAAGTAGCACTTGAATCAAATAGCACATAAACATTTATTATGTTGATGGGAATGATACATGCTACTACATCTGTCGATGCAACCGCATATTGGATAGTCATATTAAAAGTACGGGCAATAGGTCTACCCGATGGTGTTGGTCTATTAATGGCTAACTTACCACTACTAGCACCCTTGCTACCCTCATTTCCTTTATTTGGGCAATTTCTTGCCATGTGATCCATCGACCCACAAACAAAACATCCATGTTTCTTCTTAGGATTAGGATAATTGGGTGATATATGCCCCTCCTGCCAATAGTTATAACAAACTGACTTCCCCTTTAGACAGACTCCAAAATGAGTCTTTCCGCATGTCTTGCATGCCTCGATCCTACGCTTAGGATCCCCTTGTTTCACTCTTGTATTCCCAGAGTTAAAACTCTTTCTCTTTGGCATACTGCCACTACCACTGGCTCCCTCCGCCTTGGATCCTCCCTCTCCTTTACTCTTATTCTTCCTCTCTTAGTGGTATTGGCTCAAAGCCTCACTACCACCCTCCGCAATAATTTCTTTCTCTAGAATGGTCCCGTAGGAAGCACTCTGGAACACAAAAATCTTACTATAGAGCCAGGGTTTCAATCCCGACTCAAACCTACGAGCCTTCCTGTCCTCAGTGTCCACTTGGTGTGGAGCAAACCTTGCCAATTCGTTGAATTTGGCCGCATACTGGGGAACTGTCATGTCTCCTTATTTAAGTTCTAGGAACTTAATCTCCATCCTCCCTTGTATGCTTGTAGGAAATTAGTTCTCTAAGAAAACATTCTTAAACTGTTCCCACGTGACAACATCAGTTCTAGCCCTACCCTGGTGAGCCTCCCACCAAAAGTTGGCTTCCCCTTTCATCATGTTAGTTGCAAAAGAAGTCTTTCGCGCCTCACCCATGTTTGTAATAATAAACTCCTTCTCTATTTCTTTTACCCATGTTTGGGCTTCTATTGGGTCAGTGGTTCCCTTGAACTCCAGCGGACTGGCCTACACTTTTAAATTCTTTAAAGGTAGTCATTCTGGCTACCCTAGGTACTACGGGAGCTCTACCCCCAGTTTGGTTAAATGCAACTGTTAATAAATTAATGAACTCTTGCACAGGGTTGTTCTGACCCCCTTGGTTATCGTTATGGGACTCAGCCTCCTGATTACATTGTCTTCTTCTTGGCGGCATTTTCTGATTAAATAAATAAAGTTTCATTATTACTTATTTACTTACTTAGTTATTATTCGCCAAAAAACAACTCATACACAACAAATCAAATTTAATAAAAACATCATTATATTCATATGCTTCTTCATAGTTTGAAACTATTTATAATTTTCTTTCCATAGCCAAAAGCTATTACATTTCCATCCCGCAATTGAATTTCACAAAAATTGGGATTTATAAAAAGACTACCCTTTAATTATACAAAAGAGGGCTTTACGTCACTACATAAAATTATTTACCGCTCTAAACCTCTAATATTGCATAACATCACTCTCGTGTTTCCCATTTGTCATAATTGACATAATATCTCGACTTATAGTATGTCGAGTTTGTCTCGACTCAATGGAATAACAAGTAATTTTTAGCTTAAAATCCTCGTGAGCACTATCATGGATGTAAGACATCCGTGATATTTTCTGGTCTCTCTTCTCCAGTTCTCTACGAAGCTCTACGACCTCATTCTTATAATCTGTGGTCTTATTTTTCATGAGCACCTTCTCGTCATGCTTAATCTCAAAATCTGCTTCTGAAGACTCCTTAGCCTCATGGAGATCATTAATCTCCTCCTTCTGGTTCTGCACAACAGTGTGCAGTTGCACATTACGGTCAAGCACCGTTAGATATAATGCCCTCATTGTATCTGGAGGTGTTGACTCTAGTGAAGGTACCACCGTATTAAACGATGTTACCTCCATATCTTCCTCCACATTGATCATCATATCAAGGTATGATGCCACTCCCATAACCCCCTCTGAATAGTCCTCCTCAGGCTCGGACTCTTCTAGATTTATCACTGGTACAGCCGCTACTGGCACTGGTACTCGCTCTATTCTGTTCACTGACTCTTCACTCACTACGTGTATATCCCTATACATGTAGCTATCGATCGACATCTATAATAACACATAACATGTTGATTAGTACATAATACACAATAATATAAGCACAAATCACATTTAATTTATTTAGGGTTAATTTTCATCTTTTAAATCTTTCGGTACTGAGTTTCCGTAATACTTAATAAACTCATTCCACTAGAGTTCATTCACTTCTACTTCTCCTTCCTAAAGAGGTTATTAGCCTAAGGTTCTTCCCCCCTTAAGTTTTATAACCTAATGTTTTGATACCAACCTGTGACGCCCCAAAATCTGGGTATCTTCCAACCCGAACGATGGTGCTACAAGGTACTACTAACTATTCATTCCATTGAAACAACATCAAAATGAGTGTATCAACTACATTCTTATTACAATTATAACACTATAAGAAAAATGCCTATCAGCGACCAATACTATCAGCGACCGGATTTGCGGTCGCTGATAATAGTAATAGCGACCGGGATTGGCGACCGTCATTTAATCTAGTCGCTATTTAATATCAGCAACCGCATGCGGTCGCTGAGTGGTCGCTAGCACAAATTTGCCACGTAAAAATTGGCACGAAATGTTGGCGCCAAGGTTTTGTGCGACCACTTAATATCAGCGACCGCATGCGGTCGCTGATAAGTCCATGTCATTAAAAATCCTGATCAAACTTAATGTTAGCAGTTTTAGTTATTCGCTCGACACAGCAGAGGCGAGAAAAAATGACGGAGCTCAGAGAGAAGAGGGAGAAAGGGGGAGAAGAGAAGAAGGAGAAGAGACTCCGTCCGCCACCACTGGTCAGAAATAGAGAGAAGAGGGAGAAAGAAGGGAGAAGAGAAGAAGGAGAAGAAGGAGGTTGTCTGCCGCTGCCACCTGCCACCGGCCACCGTTCACCGGCTTGTGAACTCAACTGAGAATCAAGTTGGGTTTTTAATTTCAAGCTTCCATTTTGATTTTCGTGTTTTCAGTTATTGATACTCGGCTGACTATAATTTTTAGGAGGATGTCAAGCATTTATTAAATTTGTTAATAATTCTATTACAATGTTTTTTAGTTCTATAATTTGTTAATAGGATTGAATGAATTGTTGTATGAGGGTTTAGAATATGATTGAATTGTTCTATAATTTGTTAATAGGATTGAATGAAATGTTAATAGGATTGAATGAACTTAGATTTTCATTTCGATGTGGAATTTCTTTTGGAAAATAATTTGAATTTATGGAGCTATGCCGCCAAATAAAATTGATATATATATATATATATATATATATATATATATATATTCTAACTAGTTTTAGTTTGTCAAGTCAAAGTTTGACTCAATTCAATGAAGAAGATAGTAAATTTCATTGATTGCAAATTAGCTATATGTAGGAGGTGACCCATCGTGCAAAAACATGGGAGGGCCAGAAAGATCAAATGTATACATAAATTATTGATTATGTACCCATCCTTGTGCTAGTTGTTATTATGGTTGATGCATGCAATTGTTGTACAGAGTATTTTGGATTGGTTTAATTGATGTTGAGAGATTTTTTTACAATGTATCTACTAATTGGGGTGGATGTCATTTAATTTGCAACAAAAAAAAGCCCACTTCCATCCTATCCCTTTTTATTCCCATTAGAATTTTGAGGCCTCTTTGATGAATTGATCACCAGACTGGGCTAGGACCAACTATAGACAAGAGAATAAAAAGTTACTCTCGTGCCCTCCCACTTTGCTTGGTAGTATTAAAGTGATGTACTACTACTACTATTATTTATTAGGTTGGTTGGTTCATATGGAACTATTAAACTAAGTGTTCCACTAGAGCCTATTAAGGAGCTGTTGGAGCTGATGGGCTGGGCTTGGGGCCGCGAGGCCACACTAGGCGACTCCAAGCTTAGCCAAGCCTCACGGGGCCAAGCCAAGCTTGGCTGTCAGCATGGTCAGCTATTGGGGGGGTTGTTAAGCCAAAATAGGCAGTGCTAGGGAACTCTTAGTGCAACAAAGAAGGTAACTAGACACACTTAGTCAATAAAGAGATTGTTTTGGCTATAACAAAAAAAAATAAGGGTATTTAACACTTATGTATACAAGAATAAAGCTACAATATGTTATAGAAGCTATAAATTGCGCATCCAAGATGTGAATATCCCAAAACATAAAAGATTATAAAAAGGGAACCTCTTTATAAGTTCGATTTACTTAGTTTTCAATTGTTATTATTTTGGTCTTATTGTTTTGGGAATTTGTATATTTCTCTTGGTTTGTGTCTTGGTTGCCTAGAAATGACCATATATACATGTCGTCATGCATGTGGCTAGTCCATATTATAGGGGAGGCTCTGGCGAAATTTTTTTATTGGTCGGGTAGTTGCGAACATTTATAATATTAACGAGCTCAAGTCATATGCTTACTAACTAGTATGCTTAAGTCATATGCTTATAAGTATGGCTTAAATGTTAATCATATGCTTACAAGTATGCTCAAGTCGTATGCTTACAAGTATGCTCAAGTCATATGGTTACAAGTATATATGCTCAAGTCATATGCTTACAAGTATGCTCCCGTCATATGGTTACAAGTATGCTCAAGTCATATGCTTACAATCATGATATACATTAATAAGCTTATGTTGTCTGTAGTAGGTGTCGTGGTATCATGGACCTCTATTCAGACCGTAGTTGGATGGCACGATGAAAGTCAAGTGCCCAGGTAGGTGCTACATCTGAATTTAGAGCTGGTAGCCAAGTTTTTTGGATTATGCATATAGTCACCCAGAATGTATGAATCGTCAGTCACAAATACGATGTCCATGTTTGAAGTGTAAGAATGTAAATTATATGGACACAGACGTGATAAACTATCATTTACTTATTTCTGGGTTCATGAGAAATTACGAAGAATGCTGGTGGGCACATGGGCAGAGAAGAGATGGTGGCATCACAGAAGTACACAATTTGGGCAGTAGTACGCATCATATGAATGAAATGGTTCATGATATTGCAGGGCCAGATTTTGATTGGGAACAAGGCAGAGAGCAACCTATGAATTCTGACGCCAAAGACTTCTTTAAGTTGTTAGACGGGGGTAGCGAGCCAATGTGACATGGTTGCACCAAACACACGACATTGTCTGCAGTGGCGACATTACTTAACATCAAGGTTGATCACAACATGAGTCATGAGTGTTTTGAGTCGCTCTTGAAGGACATTAAGAGTATGTTGCTTGACGGTGAGAAATTATCTGGTAACTATTACTTTTGTAAAAAAATGGTGAAGAAGTTGGGTCTTGGATACCAAAAGATCGATGCATGTCCCAGTGATTGTATGTTGTTTTATAAGGAAAATGAACAGTTGACAAAGTGTACGTTTTGCAGTCATGATTGGTTTAGGCCTAATAAAGAGGGTGTGACTACCAAAAAATCAAGTATAACATTTAAGATTCTAAGGTATTTTCCAATAACACATCGGCTTAAAAGATTATACATATCTTCAAGAACAGCTGAACATATGAGTTGGCATGCAAAATCTCCATCTAAAGACGGAGAACTAAATCATCCCGCAGATGGGCAGGCCTGGAAAGATTTAAACTTAGCACATCTTGGGTTTGCATTGGAACCTAGAAATTTGAGGCTTAGATTGTCCACCGATGGTTTTAATCCGTTTCGCCACTCAGCTGTTCCGTACTCATGTTGGCCTATGATTGTTAGTCCGTACAACTTGCCTCCTTGGATGTGTATGAAACAACCATACTTATTTCTTTCACTCGTGGTTCCTGGTCCTAAGAGTCCTGGAAAGAACTTAGATGTTTACTTGAGACCTCTTATAGACGAGTTGAAGGTATTGTGGGAGGATGGAGTACAGACTTGGGATGTTGCAACGAAAACAAATTTTAACCTTAGGGCAGCGGTTATGTGGACTATAAGTGACTTCCCAGCTAATGGTATGTTAGCTGGATGGAGTAAACACGGGAAGTTGGCTTGTCCGTATTGTATGGAGCATACAAAGTCGTTTAATCTATCTAATGGTCGAAAGTCTTGCTGGTTTGACTGTCATCGTCGGTTCTTGTCGGTAGATCACCTGTTTCGAAGAAATAGAGAACACTTCAGGAAAGGGAAAGTAGACAATGATATACATGCACTGCGATTGTCGGGAACGGAGATGGGAGATCGTGTGATGAGATTTCCGATTATCCCATTTGGTAAGATTGATGCCACAAACATAATCAATGGGTTTGGCCATTCTCATAACTGGGTTCGGAGAAGCATCTTTTGGGAACTGCCTTATTGGTCAACAAATTTTATTCGTCAAAAGCTAGATGTGATGCATATTGAGAAGAATGTGTTTGACAATGTGTTTAACACCGTGATGAATGTTACAGGGAAGACAAAAGATAATGATAAGGCACGTTTGGACATGAAAGATATTTGTAAGCGTCCTGGATTAGAACTTTATGAATCTCCTAATGGTAAGATTGTCAAACCGCATGCAAGGTACACATTGTCCAAAAAGAAAGTTAAAGATGTGTGCACATGGGTTAAGTCTCTGAAACTATCAGATGGATATACGTCAAACATTGCAAGGTGTGTTACGGGTGGGAAATTGTAAGGGATGAAGAGTCATGACTATCATGTATTCATGGAGAGACTCATGCTTATATCATTTTGAGATCTGCTTGATAAACCAATATAGGATGCTTTGACGGATCTTAGTCATTTTGTCAAAGACTTATGTTCAAAATCATTAAATGAGAAGGACATATCTGTACTTGAGAAGAACATCATAGAGATCACATGTAAACTGGAAAAAATATTCCCACCTGGTTTTTTTGACTCCATGGAGCATTTGCAAATCCATCTTCCCTATGAAGCTCGTGTTGGGAGTCCAGTTCAATATAGATGGATGTAACCTTTCGAGTGGGTGATGGGAAACCTTAAGAGGAAGGTGAAGAATAGAGCTTATGTCGAGGGGTCGATATGTGAGGCATACAGTTTTGATGAGATATCCACGTTTGTCTCAGACTATTTTCTGGACGAAGTCTTGACAAAGGCCAATCGAGTATCGAGACATGATGATGGGGAAAATGTTGAACTAAATGGTCGGCTCTCTGTATTTGGTCTATCGGGCCGCACTTATGGAAAAGGGAAGCGCATATTCCTCCCTGAGCAAGAATTACATGCTGCACATACTTACATTCTTCTTGTAAGACCCCGAATTTTATGAAATAAAAGTATTCAATTTTTCTTATAATTACAATTCAGTAAATGGTTAAATTGATAAAAATTTAAAGTTAAGGGTGATATATGAAATTTTTTCAAAAATACACAAGTAGTTTTAAAAATATTCATTGTTGTCGAGGAATATTCGTTTGGTTGTGGAATATTCTTTCTGTCGGGGAATATTTGTATGACGGCGCAGCCATTTGTGGGTCCCATAATAGAATAACTTTCGGATGAAGAAAATGACAAATTAAAGTTTTTATAAATAACGGCGTAATCGTTACCATTAACACTGTTGGAATATCCGGTGGGTAAAGTAAAGTAATACGCGTTGTTACAAAGTAGCACACGGTATTGCACAGTATTTTTTGAATTATTGACTCTTACGTAAGAAGGCACTACTCAATAATTGTTACAGTAATTACTGTTCAATATTTTATTTTATTGATTCAATAATTGCTGCGTTGATATTTTATATTACTGTTATTTTAATAATTGTCACTACACAGTATTTTCCATTATCGAAGCAATAATTCATATTATCTGAATAATATTATTATATAACATTATTGGCAATGTCTAGAAAGTTCTGTCTAAGGAGAGGTTTGGTCACCTAATTGCGCGTCAGTAAGGAGAAATCCTTATTGGAAAGCCCCCTCTTTCCTGGGAGCTGCCTAGTTACCATTATTGTGATTCTGTAATATTATTTGTGAATAATTAATTATTGATTTATATGATGTGGAAAATATTCATTTTATGTGGATATAGATGGAGAAAATTTTTAAAGTGACAATTGTTGAAAATTGATTTTTTATCTTTTCTGATAAAATAATTTATTATTATATTTTAATAATATAATGGTGATATTTTTTACAATGAATGTGGGATATATGAGTATATGAGGAGGAAGAGTATTTTTGTTGCAAAAGTGGTTTAAAACATGTTAAACATGTCAGTAGACCTCATTTCTTGACTGAAATTTGATTATAGCATGTAAAATCGTCCGTATATGGATTTTGGTCAATTTCTATTGGAATCTGGAAAAACTTTCTTCTTCAAAGTTGTAGAGAATTTAATTTCCTATAAAAACTCGCGTGATTCAAATTTTCTGATAAAAGGACTATTTATTATGAATTATTAAAGTTCCGGATTAATTTATTATTATTTTTTTGGAGTTTTAAGTAATATTTTCATGAAAAACGTTTTTGGTGATGTTGGCATTTGTATGGCTGATGGCTTGATCAAAAAAAGTGGACGTAGGAGTTTAAGATAAAATATATTATATTTTATTAAATTTTCTGATTTGGTGTTCTAAGCATTTTCCTATAAATAGGGTGCTTAGGTTAGAATTAAAAATCACACCAGAAACTAAAGATTTATCTCTCTTTCTCTCTCTATAATATCGAGCGTATTTTGTGAGTATTTTAGTATTTCGAGTATTGTTATACGGTGCAAGTTTTTTAGCACTATATCCAGTATTCCAGTCAGAAGTAATATTCTTTCCGAGGTAAAGGAGATTATTTTTTTCATAAATGATATTATTTCTTCAATATCATTATGCCGAAATATTGGTTTGAATTTTTATGAAATTTAGAACTTTTTCATGTCGGGGTTACTATTCACGAGTTACTATTCACGAGTTACTATTCATGAGTTACTATTCACAAGTTACTATTCACGAGTACTATTCACGAAGCATGATATTTTTTGTGAAATTTCTATCTTTTGGTGTCGGAGTTACTATTCACGTATGCGGCACTATTCACGTATACGGCACTATTCACGAATACGGCACTATTCACAGAAAAATTAAATTTTCGTTTTTCATCCAAAATATCTATTATGGATACTAGCTTTGATTGTATCCATGTTTTGACCATTCTTGAATTTTACTCCACTATGATTATTTATGAGGTATTTTTGGACATGGAATAGCTGAAGTACAAATCCTTAATATTTATTATTTTGTTTCACTAGATTCATTTTCTTAAAATATTTTTCATCATCCTCAGTCCTAAATGATGATATAACTGAATATCTTTGGCCTGTAGTGCAAAGATGAATCATTTCTGACGAATATCTTTGGCCAGTAGTGCGAAGATGAACAGGTGTTTAGATGAACATGACCAACTGATGAATATCTTTGGCCTGTAGTGCAAAGATGACATGTTGTTAAATATCTTTGGCCAGTAGCGCAAAGATGAACTGTTGATGAATATCTTTGGCCCGTAATGCAAAGATGAATTTATCAGTATGATTATGAACAGGAACTGTGATTTGGTATAACCATGGTCTTTGATGTTTCAGGTGATGAAAATTAACTTTGTCTTGGATGAGGAAAGGAATTTAGAACTACAATTACGATTATGAGTTATACACGTGATTGTGGACATGAATTATTGATTAATGTTACAGGGATAAAACATTGTTGGTGGACTTTTAACATGGAGAAGATAATAGATTTTATGGTCTATTTGACTCTCCTAATGGATTGCTCGTTCCGTTGCAACTATGGTTGAAAATTTTTATCATCTACCATATGTTCTAAATCTCAGATTTATTACTGTTGAAGGCTATTGATAATTTATTTATCTTTAGTCATGATATTCTTTATTAAGCTAGTTGTGCTCACCCTTTTGCTTCACAATTCCTTTCAGGTAATAAAAGTGTAGCTGGGTCGAGCGGGGGAATAACACGGGAATAGAACGGTGGTCTATAGATGTTGAGGGTGAGGTGAATTTAACTGGGAAGGGTGTTTTTCCACTATCATACAATATTTCTAATGACATACAACCTCGTGTCATCATAAGACAGGGTTGTGCTAATCCACTTGCTGAGTATATCTATCAGCACTATCTATATGATCTTGGAGTCTATTTGAAATATAACTCTCAATTAGAGACAGTGGAGATAATGATTTGTCAAGAGAATACTCGCCATTGGGAAGAATATGATAGTAATCTTCTCATTTTTCTTTGGGGTCTATTGGGTCAACCAAGGATAATTCTGTGGCCATATGATATCTATAATAACCTAGATGCATGGCCTCCCATGTACGAAGGTTTCCTTGAGCACTTTCCAAAGATTCTAATTTCTAAAATAGTTTTCGACTATACCTTTATGTAAGGTGTCATTATGAGGTGATGTTCACGGTTGGGACATGAGTCACAGTTGATATATATTTGTATCCAAACTCACAGCATATGTGTTGTTGTATTTGGCACGATAATTATTATAATAAAGTTGTAGTTGTTTTTTGTACCAAGTATTTGGCGACTCAGAATGGGTTGGATGGAATGGACACTTCTCAGTTGCGAGGAGATTGACGAATTTGTGAGGTACACATGTAAACTTGATGATTTATCTTTTTAGTTAAAAATTTATTCCAATATGTTAATGTTTTTAACATGGTATAGATTGTACAATGACGAGTTAAAAGTGAAGCATCCCGGCATAACAGATAAAGATATTCAAATCAATCGTGATAAAGCAAGTTTAATTTCTTAAGCACAACATATATATATATATATATATATATATATATATATATATATACTCCATATTAATTATGACTTCATTTAATAAGATGGAGTTTTTATAGGCTTTGACTGAGGGATCAACGATTCCGGCTAATGTACAAGTCCTAGCTATGGGACCAGACAGGGACCAAGTCAGCCATAATGGTTACAAAATAAATAGTTGTGAATTTCATATAAAGGCTTATAGGCGCGGTAAAAGAACAACGAACTCTGGAGTGTGTGTCCAAGGAGATTGTTATAATGAGCTTGGTCGTGCCTTTTATGGGGAGTTGGAGGAAATCGTAGAGTTATCGTACAAGGGCACATACGGGGGTCATATTCACTTGTTCAAGTGCCGTTGGTTTGATTCAGAAAAAGGGATACGTGTTGACAGACATGGAATTGTCAATATTGATCTCCATAGGTCTGCGTACTCCAACGAACCGTTTGTTTTACCAACTCAAATAATACAAATATACTATACTCCTACTCCTGTTAGGAAAAGGGATAGACCGCCTACAGATTGGCAAGTTGTAATTCATACTCCCGCGCATAGTCATGTAGAAGTAGTTGTTGGGGAGATTTACCAAGAGCAGAGCCTTCATAGTCAAACTACAATAAATGTGGAGGACGACAATGAAGTAATCCAGTTAGATGGTGGAGATGAACCAAATGAATTAGATCCTGAGTAAATACTTGTGTCAGATGACATTGATACCGAGGAGGAAGAGTTATTGACTGAATCTGACACTGAATCTGAAGTAGATGATGGTTATGAATCTGCAACACGTATATAAGATGATTCTGAAATCAGACACTTGAACAAATGAAATGTATGTTTAGCATTACATATTTTTTATATCATTGTCATGTTTATGTACTTAACTATTTAAATGAAATTTTTTTTTATTGTCATTTTATATATTCATATATACATGTTAATATCATTGTCATGTTTATTGTCATTTTATATATTCATATATACATGTTTATATCATTGTTATGTTTATTATCATTTTATATATTCATATATACATGTTTATATCACTGTCAATTTTGTTGTCATTTTAGATATTCATATATACATGGAATCAAATATAACTCATATATACATCTTGAAATTTGTAATATACAGATGGCTTCTGAAGCAGCGCAGAAAAAGTGTGGGTTGGGTAGGGGACCTAATCAAGTGCCCAAGGCCCCTACTAATCCGGATGATCGGATTCTTATTCAGATTCACCCTTCTCCGAATAGCACGTATGTCTCGTACCATTTATACAAGATATATAGAACTTAGATGTAAATTGCTTTAATATATCTACTTATCGTTGATGTAAATTGTTGTATACTATAGTAATTTTTCAGATAATAAGAGCGTCAAGTGCATATCACAGCTGTGTTTACAGAATTGGCCTACACCTGTGATTACGTGGGCGAGCACACCTATCGCCCACAGGGATGTTGTTTGGGCTGAATTTCAAGTATGTTTTTTTTAATTATGACAGATAATATAATATTCTAATTAAGGAAAATTGTTTAGTAATGTTATTATTGTTGTTTTATTTGTAGAAATGGTATAGATGGGAGGACGCGCAGGCTTCAGTGATTCAGACATTATTCTAGAAGAAGAGCGCCATCCGCACCAAGGATAATTCGAACAAAGAACGACAAAAAGCCCTTCACAATGCTGAGATCGGTCATCCAGGCCAGGGAGAAGATTATATACACGAGCATAGCCCCTGGTGGTGCACCCAGTCCATAGGGGCTGAGATGTGCGACCAATGGAGAGCTGAGAGCTGGGTGAAAAGACGAAACACTACCGCCACCAATAGATCCTCGAGTGTACTTGATGGCGAAAAGGCTAAAGGAACATACTAGAGCGGCAGTATTTCACAGTTGCAGCATATAACTGCGAGGGTACGTATTTACAAGTTTTAATATGTTTACAATCATGAATTTGTAGAAAATATATTACATTTTTACTTAGTAATTTTGTTCTATTTTTTGTATAGGAGTCTCAGTCTCAAGGTCAACCTATCCATTGGCTGGATGTGTACGTGGCCACCCGTGATAGTCTGCCTGATGCTATCCAAATAGAGGTAATAAGTTTTAACAACTTGATCTTGTTTATCAATGCTTACAGAATTTATTTTTAACTATTTAATTATTAACACGTTGACAGGATACTTATAAGCGTTTATTGAATGAGCGTTATCCTGATGGCACTCCACATCCGCCTATTGATCAAGAGTTGTGGGAGAGGGCGTCTGTTGTGAAGAAGAACAACATTAAAGGTCAAGGACAATAACGACGCCCATCCTTCAGTGGCTCAGCCGGCTCTTCTACCCAGTCTTCACAGTCATCGAGTCATCCAGTTGTTCATACTCTGGCTGAATGTGTGAGAGCTATATGTCGAGATCGAGATCTTTTGAAGATACTGGGCAAGCATTTGGGGGCTCTGAGTCCTGATGAGTTGGTTGAAGCAGTAGCGCCGGCAGCAGCAGGACAGCATGGGGATGGCGACGAGGTATAAAATTAATTTGTTGTATATTTTGTCGTAATATATATCAGTATCAACATAGTTACTATATTTGTAACTTGTTTTATTATTTTGTTAATTACAGGGTGATCAAGGAGGCGATGATTCTTGACGTGCCTGCTTTAGTGTTATTTTGTAGTTATTTGATAAGCTTGTACTTGTATATTCATTCTGCAAAACAGTGATGTATGTTACTAAAATAATATTAGATTTGTTTATAATTATTCAATTCATATTGGTTTTTAAAGATTTATATACTAGTTTGGTGTATGTTTCGATGGACGATTGATGTTTATATTGTTGTGCATGCTATTTATATTGTTGTGATTGTGTATTGGGATAAAGAAGGTACAAAATAGGTACAGGTTTTAGGGAATTCTGCAAAACAACAAAAATCTATTTTTTATTTTTTGCAGATCAGTGACCGCATGCGGTCGCTGATACCTATTAGCGACGGCTTACCATTTGATGGTATTAGCGATCGTCTGCGGTCGCTGCCACATGGACCACGTCAGCTTTGGCCCTGGACCATGCTGACTCAGCTTAGCGACCGTATTCGTCATTTCGGTCGCTCATATCAGTCGCAGATATGTCGGTCGTTAGTAGTGGTCGTTGATGTGCATCCCAGCGACTAGATTTTGTGCGACGACTAACAGCGACCGCAGTTGGTCGTGGATTTCTACCATACAATGTTTCAATCAAATGTAAAACATGGAATTATTGTTGAATTTTATTTATTTGATTATATGTATTTTGATTCTAAAATGCACAACTCAAGTTAATATAATTAGAAACTTCTTTCTAACTTCCATTCAACCCTGGTCAGGGATTTCTAAGTTGTCACTTATCGAATCACATAAAACATACTCTCCATTTCCTGGAAGTGGTTGGTCCTTTGTTGATCATTCATCTATCTCCATATACATTTTATCATATCTTAACATACCTTAAAGTATTAAGGAATATGACAAGATATAACTCAATATATACAATATACTATAATGATCTCAAGTCCTATGATCACTTGTACTACTATCACAATAGGAATACCTATTGACACACAAATAAAACTCCATTAGGGTTCCTTTAAGCGAGTCACGTTCAGTGAAGTTATTTCCTAATAAGCACGTACATACTTACATTAGTTTCTCCACACAAATGATTATGAGATCAATCATCATCTTCAACAGAGTAAGCATAGTACGTATTAATCTATCTGAAACCAGTAACCCCACATTAGTTATCCGTACGATTATGAACATTTTTTCTTTGAGCTATCTTGAATTTAAATCTCATTAGTAAGATCATCATCATGATTCTAAGAGAATTGTTCCAAAACTATGAGTTTATCACATTTATTAATTCAACTAATTAACATGGATAAAGAATGTTTTTTTATATTAAATAAATTCTTTTATTAATAAATGAACAAGATTACAAAGTAAATGTTTATCATAATCTATGTGATTGGCTTGAGGGCATACTACTTTCAAGAGGAAGAGGAGACGATGAGTTGAGACCAAACTCGGCAGATAACTACTGACTCAATTCCAAACTCGTATGAGGGAGGAAAAATTAACCGAGTTAACTCTTAATTAATTAAGGATTGGCTCAGTGAGTTTTCCAATTAAGGATTGCATGTCCTGCTTTTATATGAGAACCAAAGTATGAGCAACTTTATGTGAGGCTTCATAATATGTGCATGTCAATATATAAAATACTATATGACCATATATACATGTCAATGCATAAAGTACTATGCGTCCACATCCATCATGAAGAAATTGAATTTTTGCCTTTATTTAGAAAACATTTCTCTATTCAAGAGAAAGAAAATATCACGGGACTCATGCTTGGAAGACTAAAAGTAGAAATTTTGTAAGAAATGATAACCTAGTTAATGGCATCTTCCACACCAGACTGCTCTCAATTTAATATGTTCCTTCCCCAGCAAAGTAAAATCAAGTTGGTTTAACCAGCCCAAGACCTCACTGCTCGACAGTCGACCAACAACCCCCTTCTTCTCTATCTTTATGTTGAACTGTGCAAACATATTTCTGTAATTGTGATCAAGAGGCAAGAATCTACTAGCAATTCCAAATAAACTACATTTCCGCCCATGCTTCAACTGGTTGCCTTGCACATCCCCCCATACACACTGGACATGACAGCTTCCCGTGAGTTGACCAACCACTAACCATCCCAAGAGCCGAAAAGTCAGTGATAGTCCATAACAGGGTTGCCTTCATCACAAAATTCTCGCATATCAATTTATCATACGTCTGGACCCTTGTCTCCTACAACATCTTTAGTTCATCCACTAATGGTCAAAGGTACACATTAATGTCTTTTGTAGGACTTTTATCCCCCGAAATACGTAAAGTCAAAAACAAATACGGATCCCTCATGCACATTGACGATGGAAGATTATAAGCGACCATAATGACTGGCCAAATTAAATACAGCTGGCTAAAATTATTAAAAAGGCAAAAATCATCAGTAGCCATGCCAAGCCTAACATTCCTAACTTCTTCCGCAAACTCAGGATAATTTGCATCAAATCTCTTCCATTCATCTCCATCCGCTGGGTGAGTCAGCTGACCAGGCACGACGTCCATTGTTCGGTGCCAACTCATATGTTGAGCCGTATGAGACGACATGAATAGCCGCTAAAGCCTCGGCGTAAGAGGAAAGTACCGTAAGATCTTTCTGGGATCATGTTTCTCATTCCCCCCATGTTTTGTCACCTTGTAACGCGGTAAGATGCATATATCATATTGTCCCTTATCTCTGTCCTCCCCATAGTATAACATGTAATCCTGCTCACAAGCATCAATTTTCTGATACCCCATATTAAACCCATTGACCATCTTCTTCACTTAGTATTAATTCGCAGGAAGAGTACAATCCTTGGGTAAGAACTGTCCAGTTATAGTAAGCAAATCGTTAAAACATCTCTCACTACAGTAGTGCTCATTCTTGAAGTGTAAGACCATCGTCGCTGCAGAAAGCTTTGTGTCCGTATCATTTCTCGGACACAATGCAACCCCAGATTCAGATAGCAATTTGTAAAAGGCAACAGCTGTATCATTTGGCATTTACTTAGCACTACTGGAAGAAGGCTTATTTTCAGCCCAGTCAATATTAGTAGGGCCATAAGCATCGACCAAAATCTCCACTGGATCATAGTTTTCGACGTATGAATCCCGTAGAATTTGTTGTTCCACAACATTTTCAATCACTTCTGATTCTCAATGATTATTCCATATGAAGTACCTATCCACAAATTCACGGGAAAATAAGTCAAATTAAATCTCGTTGACTTTCTTCCAAATCAGCTTTTTACACTTAACACACGGGCATCACATCTTCCCGTTCGGATCATCAACATGTTCTATTGCTTTGTTCAAGAAATCTAACACCCCAACACGATAAGTTGAGACTAATCCCCTCCCATCACTGGGTATCCTACAGTACATCCACCTCCGGCTGGCTGACATTTTTAACTATACGGAAGACGCATTCAAAACAGGGATATTCATGCATGAATTAGATATTTACCTAGTATCTTCACTCTACAGGAAAGGGTTAAGGATTCTATCCCGTTATTGGATGTGTCTCGTCACTAATGCCAACACGTTGAGTACGTTTCATGAGTTTCAAGAAAATTTCGGCAGCACATCCCCATGGTCCCAAGCACACGAAATAGACTAAGAAAACTTAATCTAAGTAGGCACTCGAAGAACATATAGAGATAACAGTCGAAAATTCCTCAAAACAAATTTTATTTTATTTTATTTAATTTATTAATTATTTTAATTTAATTTATTATTTTATTTTATTTATTTATTTTTTGTATTATATTATATAATTTTTAATTTTTTTTATTAAATTAAATTAAATTCGTTAAATTTAATTTATTTTAAATTTATTTTAATTTAAATTATTTTAATTAAATTAAATTAAATTTATATTATTTTATTTTATTTTATTTTTTATTGTATTGTATTTTATTTGTATTATATTATATATTTTTAAATATTTTTTATTAAATTTATTTATTAAATAAAATCAAATTTATTTTATTTTATTCAATTTAATTTAACTTAATTTATTATTTTATTTTGTATTATATTATATTATCTAATTTTTAAATTTTATTTTATTTAATAAACAAAATTAAATTTATTTTATTTTAGTAGTAAGAAACTAAGTAAATGCTACTTAGCTTATATTTTAGTATTGGGAAACTAATAACTAATATAATACATGCAGGGACCCACAAATCTTGCAAATGAATAATTCTGACAGAAATTCTGTCAGAAATTTCTTCAGAAATAGAAAATATATCAAAATTAAAGACAATTCTAAAATCAGTTAAATTCAATATTGGAAACTAATTAAAATACATAAACAATGCAAACAATATATACTACAGAATTATCAATTCTCAATCAAAATGAATTAAACTTTCCAAATATATACCAATTTTCAGCCCCAAATATATAACAAATTTTTAGCCTTACCAATTTTCAGCCTCAAATCCAATTGACAATAACAAATTGATGCACACATAGTAACCAATTAACAAATTTAAACATTACAAATTTCTAATTTCAATTGACAATAACAAACTAAACCAATACCAAATCAAAAACTCTACCAATATTCATCCTCAAATCAATATATACATACAATATAAAAATTAATCATTCTACTACTTGTGTACATCATCATCAAATTGAAACAATATTTAAACTCATACCTTCTTTTGGAGATAATAAATTGTAGAAAACAGAGGAAGAAGACCTCGACAGTGCTGGCCAGTGTGTGGATACTGGTGGAGCGATGGGAGGAGGTGGTGGGTTGGTGGCGGTGGTGGGTGTGGGTTGTTGGTTAGTGGTGGGGCAAGTGCGAGAGGAAGAGAGAGAACTGAGATGATGGTGGTTGGTCGGAGGCTAAAGGTGGTGGTGGGTGGCAGGTAGGCGCTGGAGATGAGAGGGAGAGAGGAGCTGAGAGTGAGATGAGAGTGGGGATACCGGAGATGAGAGTGAGAGAGGAGCTGATAGTGAAGATGAGAGTGAGAGATGAGAGCCTTCTGAATAAGATGAATCTGATTAGGTTTTATAAGATAGTTTCGACGGACATTCCATCAGAAATAAGTCCCTTAGAAACAAGTTATCCTCGACAAAAAGTCCCTCGGAAATAACCATAGTTTCGTCGAACTTAAGTTTCACGCTGGCGGGAAACTTGGCGCCAGATGAGGCCTTATAATTCTGACAGATTTCCCTCAAAAATAAATTATTTCTGATGGAATTATGATTGACAGATTATTTCATCAAAAATAACTTATTTCTGACTGAATACAGTTCGTCGAACCTAATTCCGTCGGAATTAGGACTTTTTCTTGTAGTGAGATTGGTTGATGCTCACTTGCATTGTGTAAAGCTTGTATTGGTTGTACAGGTTGACTTGTTCGTTGGACATGGCTAGAGATGGTTGGTATATGTACTTATGAAAATGTGAGGAGAGCGGTCAAGATGATGTTCGTTCGAGGCTTGCTTGCTTCTAGTCTTGGTTGTTGCATGTCACAACTGTTTTGGGGTTCCAAGTTGATGATCAGAACCAACTGATTCTCCGTCAATAGAGGTATTGTCTAATGCTCTTTGTTGTTGTTTTCGTTGTTGTTGTCCTCCATCCATGCTTGTTCTCTTTGCGAATTGCTCGGGAACATGGCCATGAAGGTGGGAATTTGCATCAACTGCTTGCAAAAATTCCTCATTTCCTCTTTCTTTCTCTGCATCTTTAGCATCATAGCCATCATCATTCCTTGTCCTTCTCGTGCTTCCTTCAATTCCTTGGGCATCTCCAGTTGCATCGAATTCGTCTGATCTCCACTTGCATCCTCTCCTTGCCTTCCCGTGCCTGTCTGTCTGGCATTCGTTTGTTGTTGATTGGCCATATATGGTGATGTTGAACTTCTTTCCAAATCGTCTTCAATAATAGGTTGATCGAGTTCTAGATTTACACCCTGAAAAGCTTGATTTGCTTGTCGTGGAACTGGATCCGGTGAAGTAATGCTCGTTGTCGGTGAAACTCTTCCTATAGTTCTCCCACTTCAAGTTGTGGGCATACCCTTCACGAATTCTACACCTCCCCAACAGAGTCGTCGAAGAAATATGGGAAAAGAAATCGTACCTTACTAGGGTTAGGATTTTGTATTGACTGAGGATGTAACGCACGAGAAAATCGGATCTTTATGTGAATTAAATTTTATTGATTATTTGAATTAAATGAATTTAATTGATTATTTATGCGAGTAAGATGTTTGAAGGCCGTTCTATGACCTAAAATTTGAGGATGTGGTTAGTATTCTGGCTATGTGCTAGGATTAATTATTTTGAATTTCCAAGACGAAAATAAAGGTTTTTCGAGAAATTTCCGTAAAAATACTATTCATCCGTTTCTGCTCGAAAATTAAGTTTGGATTTCTGAGAAACGGGTAATGATAGAATTATAAGACGTGATGGAATATTCAATAATATTTCAGTTATGGCAAACGAAGTTTTCGTATGCAGACTTAAAACCTAAGGGTTAGGCTAAGTGAGTTCTGTGAATTTAATGTCTACGTATAATGATTAAGGTTATTTTACATGAGGAATACGAGAATGATACTGGTTATTATACGAGTATAGTACGAAGATTATTATGACGTATAATACAAATATCGTACGAAATATATACGAATAGAATACGAGAATTGTACGAGTAGAATACGATTAGTCTTAATGGACTTTGAGTTTATGGACATTGTAGAATCCGATTGGACTTGGGTTATGTCAAGCCCAATGTGTATAAAAATCAAGCCCAAGATAGGCCCAATAAGAATTAATGTTAAGATCCAAACCAAGAAAACAAATCGCGGATCGAACCGATAGGTCACCGGATGGGTAAAACCCATGGGGTAACCCATTGGGGGGGACCCACAAGGCCATGTGGGCCGACCACTTGGTGGCTAATTAAAGGAATAGTAAGGAGGTTGGAACAATGACCAAATTGACCTCCATTGGATTTTTCTATAAAAGGAAGGCTAGGTTGTTCATTTGGTGTTTTACCAACACTTGACCAATATATTGAGAGAGAGAGAAGTTCTATAACAAGTAATCAAGAGCAAGAAAAGCAAATAATTAAGCTTTATCAAGAACGCGAAGAACTTGAATGTAATATTCTGTAACCGTTAGTCTTCGATCTTTTTCGATTTCTTTTTCATAGAGAAGTATGAATTGGTGGAGCATGTCTCTTCTAGAGTCATAAGGATGGCTAATAGTGGATTAAATCATTACAAGTCATGTATGATTAGAATTCATAAGCATTTAACTAAGTTTTAAATCAAAGAAAACCGTTAAGCGTTTATTTGGTTGTTGATGGACAAATTGAAAACCATCATAGCGTATATGCATCTTGTTTGGTTAGGATGTAGATGATGAATCAATGGAGTTTTTCCATTTGATTAGGCATAGAAAACTGGAGTAACGAAGTTATGGCGAAATTTACAGGATTAGGAGTTAAACGTTTAAAATGTGGAATTTTCGGATTAGAAGTCAAAAGTTGCCGTGTAACTTGAAAACCTTGGTTTTTGATGGCATAACGTAGTATAACGTATTTGAGAGTCATGGACTCATGAAAAGGGTATATCTATAAGTGATGAAAAAATTGGTTTGATTGACATGACCATCACAATTATAATACATTGATGGCAAAATTAGTCATCACTAAGAGCCATCATATATACTATTATTTTGTGATTGCTTAAAAAGTCAATCACAAATTACTATCTTTTGTGATTATTTTTAAAAACTGTCACAAAATTTCGTCACGTATTCTTGTTTTTCTAGTAGTGACTTTCATCTGATTAGAGAAATCGTTGAAATAGGAGATGTCACCTTGGAAACAGTGGACTCTAAGAACAATATCGTAAATTCATTTACTAATTGTGTTAACTCAGCAGTAGTTTGATCGTCACTTAGAGAAGATGAGTATTAAATACCAGGTCGATTGACTTTAGTACAAGTGGGAAATTGAAAGTAGTATGCCCTCAAGCTAATCACATAGGATGTGATAATCATTTACTTTGTAATCTTGTTCATTTATTAATAAAAGAATTTATTTAATATAAAAGACAATCTTTATCCATGTTAATTAGTTGAATTAATAAATGTGATAAACTCATAGTTTTGGAGCAATGCTTTTAGAATCAAGATGATGATCATGATAATGAGATCTAAATTCAAGATAGCTCAAAACTGAAATGTTCATAATCGTATGGATCACTAATATGGGGTTACTGATTTCTGATATATTAATACATATTATGCTTGCTTTGTTAAAGATGATGGGTTTTCTCATAGCCATTTTTGTGAAAACACGAAAGCAAGTATGTAGGTGTTTATTGGAGAATAAGTTCACTGAACGTGACTCTCTTAAAGGAGCTTTAGTAGAGTTTTACTTGCGTGTCAATGACTTAAAACAAGTATGTAAGTGCCTATTGTTATAGTAGTACAAGTGATCATTGGACTTGAGATCATCATAGTATCTTGTATATACTGAGCTATATCTTTTCATATTCCTTAATACTTTAAGGTATGCTCAAATATAATAAAGTGTATATAGAGATCATAGATGAATGATCAACAAAAGATCTACCACTTCCAGTAAAGGGAAAGTATGTCCTATATGATTCGATAAGTGACAACTTAAAAATCCTTAGCCATGGTTGAATGAAAATTAGAAAGGAGTTTCTAATTCACATTAACTTTAGTTGTGAATTTTAGAATCGAAATACATATAATCAAATAAATAAAACTTGACTGTAATTTATGTTTTATATATTATTGGGACATTGTATGGTAGAATGATTGAATTGTACAGTAATTGTTCACGGAATAGGTTCTTTGTGTTCTTTAATTGTGATTAAGCGTTGAATTCATATTTTTCAGATAGTCATGATACACTATCGTAAGGTGTCACTCTTGATGTAGAATAAATATTATTTATTTATATTTGAACTAAAGGAGTTTAATTCATTATAAATAATATTATAATGGTTCTAATTTATTTATTCTACTTACCGACTTAATATTGAACCTATAGGATCACACCATAAAAGAGAAATATAATTTTAGAAGTAATTGACTTAATAATAATAAATTAAGTGCATTTAATTTATTAGTGGAATAAATTAAATAATTTAATATTTATAATTATGTATATAGAGGAATACTAATTATAAATTAATAAAAGGAGTCTTATTAATTATTATTATTATTTAGTTCATTGGAAATTAAATTAAAACCCCAACTCCTAAAAGGTTTAGGAGAGAGGGTTAGTCTATAAATAAGTGAGGTCTTATTTGTGGAATTGACTAATGTTATTAAAAGTATTCTCAAACCCTAAAGATTTAGGAGAGAGCAAACTAAAGTTATCCACTCAAGGTCTAGTAGAACCTTAATTAATTCATGTTCTTCAATCAATATTCTGTAGTGGATCACCTCTTGGGCGTTGCACACTATTATAACAAACATTTGATCCGTGGATCTGAAAAAGTGTGAAGGAACAAAGGATTGAAGCTTGAAGAGTATATCAAAGAGTTGATCATCTTCTAAAATATATATATTTTATCCTTCCTAAATTAATGACATCAGAAAAATTTTAAATTCCTTTTATGTCATGCTTCTGTTGCGTTACAATATGATTGTATGCTTTAATCTAGTTTTTGCAAACCAACACCTCTTCCTATCGCCTCAGCGATGTCTTCATATTTTCACTTCCTCTTCGTCTTCCTCTTCCGCTTTTAATTCCTCTTCTTTGGTTGATGGACTGGATTTGATACCAGGGTTTGAGGTTTTTCATGATATTTGATTTCGGGTCAGATGTACTATTGATTGTAGAGTGTGTGATTGGAACTTTTGGAGCTTTCTTTCTCTGAATATTTGAAATTGGGTTGGGCATAAAAGCTGGAAATATTGAACTTTTACTCAAAGTCAGGAGTACTATTAATGCTTTTCAGCGTTCACCAGTTAAAGAGTTGACAAATACAAGTGAGGGTTTGAGTTTTTGCAGTTAATTAGATGAGATGAAGATTAGGATACAAACGGTGGAAGACGAAGCAGCAGCTCTCAGAAAAATGCAGGCCAAAGCCGCACAAGGTATGTTTTTTTCTTTTTGTCAACCTCAGTAGAAATGTTAGTACAGTGAAGATTTTTTATTGTGTTGGTCTCCTTCGAAAACATTTTCCTTATCAGCCACAATGGGAGTTCCATATAAATCACTATTACAGGCACTGAAATCATTTTAAGAAATTTTGGCGCTTCTGTCACATAGAGTTCCTTCTTTGTCATCAATACCTTCTATCACCATATATTTCAAAACAACCTCCAGGGATCTACATTCCATGGTGGACGAACATTTGAATGATCTTCCACCTTAGTTATATTAAACACCTTCCCACCATTCTCCTACCCTTTCATCAAACTTTGTATGTTTAGTAGCCTTCCTCCATAAAGTCATCATGGCGTGCTGTTCGTCTGGTGTTAAAAATGCCATTAACCAGGATATCATTTCTTGTAGAATTTCTGCTTTTAGTCTTCCAAGCATGCGTCCTATGATCTTTTCTTTCTCCTAAACAGAGAAATGTTTTCTAAATAAAGGCAACAATTCAATTTCTTCATTCTGGATGTGGTCACATAATACTTCATGCATTGCCATGTAAAGATGGTCACGTATTACTTTATGCATTGTCATGTACAGATCATGGAGCTTCATACAGAGCTACTCATACTTTGGTTCTCTATGACATATATAGTGCATCTACATCACTAACAGAAACCGAAGCATGCAAATTTGAAATTTCATCAAGAATAATGAAAACTTTGATGAATTGTTCACCTTCTAATTTATGGTCAATGGTGTAGAATTGGCTAATATTTTTGAAGTTCCCCATTGCCTCAAGCGCTTGAAAGGCAAATGTCATCTTTAATTAAACAAAAACTAATTAAAAATCACGTTTTATTATCGAATTGTATACCTTCACAAACATAACCACACAGAGTGAGTCAAAGATAGAGAGAGGCAAAACTCTATGTTATCTGTTATCTTCTTTATGTTCCTTTATCAAATTAGAATCAACTTCCCCAAATGTAGTCATTACCGACGTTCTGTCTGTTTTTATTCATTTTATTGATTTTGATTTGGGGTTGTGTTGTATATATATTTGATTTTTATGTATGTTGATTAATCAAATTTAAGTAAAAGATGTCTTTGAGTTACTGACGGCAAGTAGTTGGTGTTGGATTTCCATTCAATTCTAATTGCAGTTATACGCTCTACAATTGTGAATATATTGAAAATTTTAGAATTGGGATTGTGTTGTGTACTTGTATAGGGAATACTATATAAAGATCGCTGAAGGTATGTGTAACTGTCCTTGGGTAAGTATATTTATCACCATTAATCTGTCTGTTTATATATAGAATTTGCATTTGCTTTTAAGGAATTTATGATACTATTAGATCCACAAGCAGATGAGAAAATATATGGGGGGAAATATTAATGTGGTTGTTATGTTCTAATTGGAACCCAACTCCTCAAGTGATGGACAATATACATTATTTTTAATTTATGATTGTGAATTATTTGCTTTATATATGTAGATCATGCTTAAACTTTGAGTAATAACTGTACGTTATATGAGATTTTTATTTTGGTGCGGGCCTTCTGGCTACAGTGTTACAATTTATAAATTTGTTGATAATAATTTTTGTATAAAAATATATTAAATTTATTATTCAAATTAACTCGTATAATGTTAGAGTTATCAACTAATTATAATATAGATTGTCCAGATAACTTCTATAAAGGGCGAAAATACATCATTTAAGTAGAGTGCTTCCAACTCCTCAATTCGATAAGTATTCTATTAATTTATGTTCATACATAATAGAATTGCTCTCAAAGAAGACATTCAAAGAACAGTATTATACTCCTTTTAGAACAAAAAGAATGCTAATTCTCTTTCGGGGTTGTTAACGCCAAATTTCGTCTGCGCGTCCAATCACAGAATCCACGCGCTGATTGTGCAGGTTTCAGCGCGTGAATTCTGTGATTGGACGCACAGACAAAACTTGGCATTAACATGGGTGATTAAATTTTTTGGTAGGGTTCTCATAAAATTAAACGAATTACAACTACAATAAATAAATCTATATAATAAAATACAAATAATTTTAAATTTTTCGTTCATCCTAATAAAACATCTGGACCGTCCAAACATTAAACTTTAAAATTTAGGATAAATTTCATCATCCACAGTGCCCGAGGCACGGACTGTTGCTAGTAATAAATATAACCCAAGTAGTGAAACTCAAAATCCTAATCCTTTGAAGTTTCGGGTGTGGAAAATCCACCTTATGTGAGCGTGTCAAATCGAGTATTTGAGATTAAGAAAAATAAAAAATGTCACATTCTAATATTATCGCTAGCTCGACCTTTGTATTAATCTCATTCACATAAATTCGTTAAAATACATGCAACATATTTTTTTCCCACATCAGATTAAACGCTACAAAGAGATCAAGGGTGACAATCTAATGAAAAGATCTTTCTTTTTACCGTGCAATATCACAACGTGGTATAGATTAAAAGAAAATATCTCCTACGCTTCCGTCTAATTATTCTCCTGACCCCCTTTCCAAATTTCTCATTCAACTTTTAAATGAAATGTATTTTTAGAATTAAATTATAGTAGTATTGCATAACATTATTAACCTATAAAATGTCTGTGTTTGTAATATTGAGCTCGACGACCCAACAAATTTAGCAGTCTCTCATGTTTCACGTAGCGCACATGCAACTCTATATGCATCACATGCATCATACTTTCTTTTCTATGCATATCTACATGCATTCATAATTCTGTGCAAAGCATATGTTCATGCATTTATACATTTCTAATTATCGAGTTACATCATACAACATGTGTGAAGGGTTTTTAATACGCATGCTATTTCACATTTACACATAATATGGAGAATCAAAGGCATACCTTTTGAATCCTGATTGAGCTTTGATGCGGAAAATCTCCTGCCGTTCCTTTAACCCAACAGCGTCTCCGAACTACGATCGAGAACGAAACACTAATTCACAGTACGTAACAATTAGAGTTTTGGTCTCAATATTGGGAGCGGCAATTGGAATGTTGTTGCGTATTGATCGACAGAGGTGACTATTTAACAAGGAAGTGGTTGAGCCACTTCCCAACTCTCTTCCCACGTCTAGTCACTCCCACGTTCAAAATCACGAATGTCTCTATTGACTTTGTCAATTAGAGAACAGATAATTAACCCAAATGGGTCGGACCCTCCATGGGCGCCCCAATTGGATATCCATATTCCAACATCTCCCACTCGCCCATGGCGGGGACGATGTAATCCTTATATTTGTCAAAAACAGCTCAAACCAAAACATATAAAACCTCTAACTGCCGAACTGTGCAACCGTTGAGTTCACCTGCAATGCGGGAGCTCTATATCAAACCTGTTAGGGCCAACATAGAGACATCTACCCTTTCAAATAAATAATACGGGAGCTTTCACGTCGAGCTTAATTAGTTCACGTACGTAGAGGCTACAACCCACAAACTCAGAGCACCCCAGACACATTTGAATTTTCACTAGGTTAAGTATCTCTATCCCCTCAGAGAGCCTTACTTAACCACCTTTGGGCTCAAGTCCATTTCATATCTCATTTATTACTATATCGCTATCAAAACGCTATAGTTGTCGACAATAAGTGCAGAACGAGGTGAAATCAAATTGTCTTCCCTTTGCCCTAATACTACTAAAAAATGAATCAAATGCTTTCCCAGAATCGGTCCTTATAGTCTCATCAATCTTGACCTTAGGAATCGAAACCAAAGTAGCAACATTAATCCATGTCTTTGCAGTATAGTCAAAGATCACAAAGAGCACTTGACGTAGGAACAAAACTTATCCTACAAGACTCACACGGTGAGGAAGTAGGGATTCATTCTCTCACCTCTTTTACATGGTCGCTAAGCACATGTAACTCGCTCACAACATGCTATTCTATACCCTTGTTGTGCGGACCTTAGAACATTTCAAATTGCTCGCTTATCTAAGCGCCATATTTGAAACTTCGCATCCGGTTATCATGTTACGACAGACAATCTAATCTACATGAGCATATGTCCTATGGTCATGTCGTACGGATCTTAGTTCAGTCGCTTCATAAGCGCCTAACTCGAATTTTTCAGATTGTTCGCTTATCTAAGGGCCAAGCCTAAAATTTCGTATCCGACTATCAATACAGGTTAATATAGATGGTGGGGCATACTATATTTGGTTAATCCAAGTTAACCTCATCTTGGCTCATGCCAAGGCGACATCATGTTCATTTTTCTCTCTACTAAGCGCCAATTGATTGCTATCAAAAGCATCAATAGCTCACTACTCAAAGTGCCAGTAAATGAACTATCTCAACCTTGCTCGCCTTTCAAAGCGCCAAGGGTGATTGCTCGTGTAAGTGATCCAATCAACCTGTTGACATATATTTAATGTGTGTGCATATCCAATATGCATAATAAACTGTGTGAACATATAAAATTTATTATATGCGCTAAAATAACGAAACACGAGTGGAAATAAATGAAACTCGCATAAATGATAAATATCTCAAAATAACAATGAATATCTCTAATACAAGCCAAATAATGAGTGATATGCAAGGAAATAATAGAAAGTAAATCAAATCCTACGAAGCCCTAATGAACTAACATGCCTACAAAAAGCATCTTTAGGGATTGGCTTCGTCAAAGGATTAGCTACCATAAGACCAGTGGGCATGTACTCCAATATCACTTCATTATTTGATATGATATCTCTGATGAAGTTCATCCTCAAGTCGATGTGCTTCGTCCTGCCGTGATACTTGGGGTCCTTAGTGTAATCTAGGGTCGCCGTGCTATCACAGTAAATAGTCACAAGATCTGAAGCATGAGAGACGACACCAAGATCCTCGAAGAATCTCCTCAGCCACATTGCTTCCTGAACAGTTGACGTACAAGCCACAAACTCCGACTCCATCGTAGAAAGAGCAACGCAAGTCTGTTTCTTTCTACACCAAGTGATGGCACCACCATGTAACAAGAATGCATATCCTGAGGTCGACTTGCGCATCCCCTGGTTACCTCCCCAACTGGCATCGGAGTAACCAATTAATCGCAGGTCCGGTCCTCCATAGCATAACATGTAGTCCAAAGTACCTTTCAAATATCGCAAGATCCTGTTGATTGCCTTCCAATGAGCAATCCCAGGGTTTGACTGATACCGACCGAGATAACCGACTACATATGATATATCAGGCCGGGTACACACAACTGCATACATTAGCTTTCCTATAGCATTGGCATACGAATAATGGGACATCTTCTTAATTTTCTCGAGAGAAGTAGGGCATTATTCGGGTCCAATGGCGTCACCTTTAGAGATAGGAGTGTCTATGGGTTTGCAGTTGTTCATCTGGAATTGCTTAAGAACATTCTTAAGGTAAATCTCTTGAGACAAACCAAGAAGCTTTCTTAAGCGATCTCTAAAGATCTTAACTCCGAGAACATAAGCTGCTTCCCCCATGTCCTTCATCTCAAAGTTAGAGGACAGCCACCCTTTGGTGGCGACAATCATCTCCTTATCGTTTCCAGCCAGAAGGATGTCATCGACATACATAGATAAGATAAGGAATTTATCTTTGGACTGTTTGATATATACACAATGGTCTTCCTCGATCATCGTAAACCCGTCACTAATGACGACTCGATGGAATCTCAAATACCATTGTCTGGATTCCTGTTTCAAACCATAGATAGAACGTTTGAGCTTGCATACTTTGCGCTCTTGTCCTTCCATGACGAAACCCTCTGGCTGATCCATGTATATCTCCTCAGCTAAATCTCCATTGAGAAAAGTTGTCTTAACGTCCATTTGATATAATTCCAAATCTAAATGCACAACAATCGCTAAGATGAGGCGAATTGAGGCAAACCTCACAACTGGTGAGAAGGTTTCCTCGTAATCAATTCCCTCTTGCTGGGTGTAGCCCTTGGCTTCAAGACGAGCTTTGTACTTTTCATGGAACCATCCGCCTTGCGTTTAACTTTAAGAACCCACTTGTTCCCAATAGCCTTTCGCCCTGGTGGAAGGTCAACCAAGTCCCAGACTTGATTAGTCCTCATGGACTCCATCTCTTCTTCCATTGCAATCATCTACTTATCTCTCATAACAGATGATAGAGCATCTCGATAAGATCGAGGTTCCTCATCGTCTTGTACATCAGCTACAAAGGCATTCCCTTCAATCTCAAAAAGACGACGTGGAATGTTACCCCTTTGACTTCTACGCACTTGAGGAACATAAGACTCTTCATTCGATGGATGAGAACTGCTCGAAGGCATGTCACTCCCACTTTCTACAGGAGCCTGAGGGATAACCTCTTCAGCTTCTACTGTATGAGTTGGGGTGCCTAAATCTTCTTCCATCTCATAAAGGTTCATCTCCTTGCTCACATCACCTCTATTAGGGAAATCCATCTCAAGGAAATCCGCATCTCGTGACTCTATCTCAGATACAGTCCCATCAGGTTGTTCTCCTAAAAACACATAGCCTTTGGAGTGTTCAGAATATTTTATAAAAATACACTTCTTACCCCTCGGGCCTAACTTCCCATGCTGATGAGAAGTGTTGTGCACGTAAGCTGCCGATCCCCAAGGCTGCATTCCACCCAATTCGGGCTTTCTGCCGGTCCACATTTTATATGGGGTGGACTGAACTGATTTTGAAGGCACACGATTAAGTATGTATGTCGCAGTCAACAATACATCACCCCAATAAGAGATAGGCAAATTTGCTTGCGCCATCATACACCTAACCATGTCTAATAATGTTCGGTTCCTCCTCTCCGCCACACCATTTTGTTGCGGAGTTCTAGGGATTGTCAGTTGCCTGATTATCCCTTTTTTCTAACAAAGTTCTTTAAACTGATCGGACAGATACTCGCGGCCTCGGTCCGTTAAAGTGCCTTAACACTTTTATCTAACTGATTCTCGACCTCAATCAAATAACGTCTAAAGCAATTTAATGCCTCAGACTTATGCGAGATCAAGAAAGTGTACCCGAAGCGCGTATAGTCATCTATCATTGTGAGAAAGTAGGAACGTCCATGCCTTTCTTTTACATTCATAGGGCCACAGATATCTGAGTGAATAAGTTGCAGTGGTGTTTATGCCCTAGTGGCTTTACCTAATGGTTTTCTAGTTGATTTTCCTGCCAAACAATGTTCACATGTAGGTAGATTGACCTTAGCGAGTGGGCCTAAAAGACCTGCTCGAGCTAACCTGGCCATTCTATTTTGTCCAATATGGCCTAATCTAGCATGCCATTTAATTGAACCATCATGATCATTTTGAACAAGGAATGAATAAAAATCACTACTATTACAGCTAGAATCAATAGTATCCAAAATCATAAAACCATTCAACATAAAACCATGTCCAAAAATATTCGTCCCATGTGAAATTACTACAGAATTGTTCTCAAAACTAACTGAATAGCCTAAACGAAGTACTTATAAAACAGAAAATAAATTCTGCCGGACATCCGGCGTATAAAGTACATCATAAAGGATTAATGCTAAGCATCCTCGCATTTCCAGTTTGTAAGTGCCAATGCCCAGCACGTCCAAACTGGAATCGTTCCCCAGGTATACTTTTCTGCCAGCCGAAAATCGGCGGTATTCCACGTATCCATTCTGATCTCTAGCTATGTGGTCCGTTGCTCTGGAGTCTACAATCCACATATGGAGAGAATGAGCAACAAAAATAGTACTTGATACTAAGCACATAGATAGATTAGGACTAGGAATTACCTTCTTCGGCTCAGTGTACTCACGAACGAAGTGTCCCGCCTTTCCACAGTTGTAGCATGTCATCATGGTTTTGTCCTTTTTACCAAAACCTCGTTTGCCTCTCTTACGCTTGACAACACCCCCACTCGCAGCCCCTTTAGGCGCAGCAGGATGAGCAGGTTTCTTCCCCTTCTTAGGTGTGAACCCTCTACGAGAGTTTGATTCAGCCACATATGCCCTGGAGGTCTTGACAACATCAAGGCGCTCAGCCTCGAGCTCCAAGTGACGACGAATATCATCAAAGGTCTTGATATTCTCGTTATGAGTCATGTTGACCCGCATATGTTCCCAATTATCGGGAAGGGAGCGAACCACCGCTAAAATCTGTTGTTCGTCTGACAATTGAGTACCTCCGGATTTCAACTCCCGGATCATATTAGCCATGATTCGAAGGTGTTGTTTCATAGTGTGGTTATCTTTCTTTTTGTAACCATCGAACCTTATGGCTAATTCCCTCATCCATGTCAATGAAGTGCCACCAAACTTAGTTTTGAGAGCCTCCCAAATATCGTGTGCAGTAGAGTATTGTTCATATTCAAACAGAAAGTCATTGTTCATGCAGCTCAACAACGTTATGCGAGAGATACGATCCTTTTTGCGCCCACTTTCGAAGGCAGCAACCTTGATCGGATCCTTTGCATTTTCACTCTCTGGTTTAGCCATTTTGGACAGCAGGGTTTCTTCAACCTCTTGCTCCTCCAAAACCATCCTGACTTTTCGGTGCCACAAGTCATAGTTATCTCCATCTAGTTTGTTTCCTTGGTTAAGATCTGCGATAATGTGTTTTGAACCATTTTCTGCTTTAATTTAAAAAACGAGTATTCATTAAAGATATTCAACGTTCACCACAGTATATAAATCATCTTTGCCGCATGAACCAAATTAACATAAAAATAATATGACATAAATATAGAAGGGAGACTTCGCCAGGCTTAGGAATCACAATCCTTATAAATGTCTAATTATTTAAATTTAATTTTTCAGTGCACAAGACGTATAATTTAGGAAATAATTTAATTAAATTACTACAACCTAAATCACTCCCACTAGGAACAGGGGTATACATGTAATTATAGCATGATAATTTAATTCCAAACACCAACAATTAATATCTCAAAAATATTAACAAATAGAATTAAATAATAGGCATTATTACTCGATTAATATACCAAGTATGCTATAAAAACATTAAAATGCATCCAAAAAATTCTCAACAGTAAATTAACATTATAAAACATTACTGTAATTTTTTGAAATTTATTTTGATAATTTTGCTAATTATCACAATTAATTAATCATGCATTAAAAGATGGAAATTAACCAAAGATATCCAAATCTGTTAATTTCTTCCAAAAAAATTTTATAACAGTATCTTATCATCATAAAAGCATAACTGTAATTTTCTAGAATTTTCTGATAATCGTGCTAATTATCATAATTAATAAATCATTGCACAATTAATTGGAAATTAGCCAAAACTATACAATACAGTTATTTTCCATCTAAAGAATTCATAACAATAACTTAGCATCATAATATAGTCACTGATATTTTACTGAAATTTTTGTGATATATTTGCTAATTTTCATAATTAATAAGGCATTAATTAATAGGTAAAAAATTAACAAAAAATATCCAAAACAGTCAATATTTCCAAATTCCAGTATAATAATTAATTATATGCCAATAATTAATTTCTACTAATTTTTCAGAATTTAACAGTCATTGTTACAATTTTTTAAATTAATTTCCATGTTAAAAACAATTAATAAATCATTTTCTGGAAATTAAATATAAAAATCTGTCAAAACGAATCAGGCCCATGGGTCAGGCGCGCGGGTCAGACGCGCGGGTCGGGTGAGTGGGTCGGGCCGCAAGTCATCTTCAACCTCCAGACACCAGAATTTACAGAAATGCTATTTCGCGACTAAAACTTTGAGAAGCCATATCTCACTCTATACAACTCCGATTTAGGCCTATAATATATCACTGGAAAGCTTACAACGCGTACTACGCATACATGCAAAAATCAACCGAATTGGACAGTCACAGAAAAAGTTATGGCTGTTCAAAGAAGGCTATTTGCAAACTAGGGTTTCAAATTAATTTTAAATTAATTATCCAATTAAACCCAAATTATGCAGATCATATACACTATGTTTAGGCTACAATATACTGCAATATTAGCCCCTAACATTTAGTGTATCTAAGTTTGCCATTAATGATGTTTTCAAGCTTTTTAAACATACAAGCATGGCATAAAGTGTAAATATTCCATACATAGCATATATGGGATCGTTAAACCTTGTTCTAATACCAATGAAGGGTTTTTAATACGCATGCTATTTCACATTTACACATAATATGGAGAATCAAATGCATACCTTTTGAATCCTGATTGAGCCTTTGATGCGGAAAATCTCCTGCCGTTCCTTTAACCCAACAGCGTCTCCGAACTACGATCGAGAACGGAGCACTAATTCACAGTACGTAACAATTAGAGTTTTGGTCTAATTATTGGGAGCAGCAATTAGAATGTTGTTGCGTATTGATCGACAGAGGTGACTATTTAACAAGGAAGTAGTTGAACCACTTTCCAACTCTCTTCCCACGTCTAGTCACTCCCACGTTCAAAATTACGAACGTCTCTCTATTGACTTTGTTAATTAGAGAATAGTTAATTAACCCAAATGGGTCGTACCCTCCATGGGCGCCCCAATTGGATATCTATATTCCAACAATGTGTTATCACATCACATATAAATTGAGTTCCATACCCAATTAACTTAGTCATATTTTGACTTTGACAATTCATAGAGAATGACATGTAATTTAGCATAATATTCAATCCACAAACATAACAGAACTGAAAAACTTGGCTAGCTTGGAGATTACAGCTAAAATTTAACTTAGAGTTTTCTCACAATTCCTACAGAAATATATTTATATGCATACACATATTAGATAATTAAATATGTTACAAAACATGCATGTATATTCATCATTAATAATTATTAGTTATAAAAACTATAATTATTTATTCTTATCTCAAAACGAATATTAGTTTATTTAGAAACTTAATTCATTTTAACCTTTTTATACCAAATAAAGGTTAATCACATTATCAAAATGTAAATATTTTATATTTTGAAACTTAAATAATTTATATTCCACTTTAGGAATATCTTTTGCATTTATTTGCGAATTCAGATTCTAAACAGCTAATATATAGCTTTATAATAAAACATAGCTTACTGTATATATATATATGTGTTTTCCTTGTATAATTTTATACTTTTTCAATAGTTCATGAGTTAACTCATGCAATTGCCTTATACACAACTATCTTATTTCGCTAGCACATTCGCTTCATATTTTGTTTTATAAATATTCGCATTTTCGCTTATATATATATATATATATATATATATATATATATATATATATATATATATATATATATATATATATATATATATATACGGAGAGGATCTTCAATGGACCAAATAAGCGGACCAAAGAACGGACCAAGGCAAAAAAACACGTGGATCGGGTTTAACGTTAAACCCGACCCGCATATTTTTTGCCTTGGTCCGTTCTTTGGTCCGCTTATTTGGTTCGTTTTAGAACGGCTCTATATATATATATATATATATATATATATATATATATATATATATATATATATATACACACACACACACACACACACACACACACACTCCCTTACATAAATCACAGCTCAAAAACCTCATTTAGAACCCCGAAAATCTCCAAAATATCATTTTTTAAGATTAGTACAAATTTTTAAAGGTTCATCGCATTTCGTTGCACCGCAAAATAATTTTATAGACCACTTTAGTTTTTATTTCGCTTAAATATGTAAATTTATATTTATTACATATTTTTATTACTTTATTTATGTCAGAAAGGAAGTTTCTCGGCCTAAAATAACACCTATGGTCAAATCTCATCCCGTACGACTTTATTAAACTTATTATGAATTATTATTTCGTCGGAACACGATTCGAAATGTTGAACGTTAAAATCGCTTGGCGCGTCGACGCTCGGTGTCGCCCAAATTTTAGTTCTGGCATGCCTGTTCGCCTATTTTTAATTCTCAAATCTTAAATCATATAACAATGAATTTTTAGTATGTTATAGATCTCATGGCGTAGTATATTTAGAAAAAATCGGATCGCGAAAACAGTACACAAAAGCTTATCAAAACATCCCTAAAAAATGATGTCAGACAATAGTTCAGTACGACGCCGCGTGACTAGGCAGGCGCGCACAGTCACTTCCGACAAGCTTGCGGGGGCGGGCGTGATCAGGCACTGCCTGGCCCGACTGCTGCTGCTCTGTTTTGCTCTTATCAACCCAGCTACTTTGCGAATTTCTCATGCGTTATTCGTAGCTCCGATTGACCCAATTTTTGGTTATGTTGTACTTGGCATATCAAAGTATTTTTAAAAACTATTACCACTGAAATTTGGGTATTTTAAGCTGTCCAAACAGTGCGTTCAAAATGGCTATTCACACTAATTTTTCAACGTCGCGATTTTCATTCAAAAGTTTTCTCGTTCCATTCTAACCCAATTCGCTTTATAACAACTAAGCCTTAATTTACATAATAAGACTTGTCTAGAGTATTGGCTTCCTTAAATTCCATATTGTTGTCCGTATAAGTTCTTTATGGCCAATTAACGAACATATTGCGTGCGTTTTTGATTCTATTCGATTTCTTGAAGATTTTATTGTGGGTATTCTTGGCCTTCACTCTCCTTTTCTCCTTCGGCTACACTGTTTTGAAAAGAAATGGGAAGCTTAGAAATAAGGCTTGTAATAGTATTTTTGTTAATTAGGAATTAATCCCAATTTGGCTTAATTAAATACGTGCCCAATCATTCTATTAATCATCTTATTAAATAACTAAACTATCCAATAATTAGTAACCAAGTTTTAACATCCCAAGTTACTAATTTACCATATCAATATGTAAGACCCAACCTTTTATGAATAAAAATTTAATTTTCTCTAAAAATCTTTTTGAATAATAAGGTGTGGATTTGATATAATGTTATAGTTGTGGGTAATATTTATAAATTTTGCAAAGTAAGCAAGTTGTCATAAAATATTCGTTTGGACGGGGAATATTCGTTTTATCAGGGAATATTCGTACGACGACACAATCATTGGTGGACCCCACAACGGAATTACTGTTTGAGTTAAAAAAAACGACAGAAATAACTTTTTATAAAAATAACGGCAAAACTTTTACCGTTAAGACAACTATCTTATTTCGCTAGCACATTCGCTTCAGATTCTAAACAGCTAATATATAGCTTTTATAATAAAACGTAGCTTACTATATATATTTTTCCCTTATATAATCTTATACTTTTTCAATAGTTCATGAGATAACTCAAGCTATTGCCTCATACACAACTATCTTATTTCCCTAGAACATTCGCTTCATCTTTCATTTTACGAATATTCACATTTTCAAGATCTATCTTCATCCCACTGGCCCCTTCAAGGATAAACGCCTTTTCTAAGAAGGTAGAGTATTTCACAACACTTTTTGCTCAGTAATATTATAGAAATAGTATCCTAAAGTTTCTTTAGGATATCCCATAAATCTGCATTTATCATATCTTGTCCCAAGCTTATCATTCTGAAACATTTTCACATTAAGCTAGACATTCCCAAATCTTAATATGCTTAATATTAGATTTCCTCCCTGTCCATAACTCCTATAGAGTCTTAGGGACGGATTTTGAGGGGACCTTATTTACTAGATACGCAGCCTTCTCTGGGGCATAACCCCAAAAAAGATATTGGAAGATCGATAAAGCTCATAATGGACCGCACCATGTCCAACAAGGTACGATATATTTCTCTTTTTAGCTACACCATTTAGTTGTGTTGTACTAGGAGGTGTCCATTGTGAAAGAATACCATTATCTTTGAGATGATTAAGAAAATCATTGCTCAAGTATACCCCTCCTCAACCCGATCAAAGAATCTTAATACTTTTGTCAGTTTGTTTTTATACTTCATTTCTGAATTCTTTGAACCTTTTTAATAATTCAGACTTGTATTTCATCAAATATACATATCTAATCTCGAATGATCATCAGTGAATGTAATGAAATATAAATACCTTCCTTAAGCATCTATTATCATAGGTCCACATACATTTGTGTGTACTAACTCTAACAATCCTGTAAATCTCTCTATATCCACTAAATGGAGATTTAGTCATCTTTCCCATGAGAAAAGATTTACAAGTTAGATATGATTCAAAAACAAATGGCTCTAAAATTCCATCTTTATGCAACTTGTTTAGTATTGTTTCATTAATATGACTGAGTCTGCAATGCCATACAAATGTATTATTCACATCATATATTTTCCTTTTACTAGTTTGTTCAATTTCCAAAATATTTTCATGCAAGTCAAGTACGTAAAGTCCATCAATTAATTTACCTATTCCAAACAAAACATTCTCATTATAAATAGAACAATAATTGTTCTTTATTATAATATTAAAACCTTCCTTGTCCAACAACGGAATTGAAATAATGTTCTAATCAGTACTGGAACATAGTAACAATTTACTAAATTAATTGATTTTTCGGAAGGCAATACTAAACAATAAGTTCCTATGACCAATGTTCTAAAAGGCGCTAAACGGGAGGCGGGCGGCCGAGGGAGGCCTTGGCGGAATTTTTTATTGTAAGTCAATTTTAATATTTTATCTTACATTTATCCAAACAAAACAATAATATAAAGCAAAACAATCTATAATAAAGATAATAAAGGCATTTGCTTAAAGTTCAAACACATATCCATATTGTTAATGTCAAAGTTCAAACACAAACATGCAATTGTTTAAATTTCAAACATAATTTTAACGTATTAGTTTTATTCATAAACAAGATTGCTATTAAATAATAAAATTTAAAATTTCAAGAATTTAATTAATTATTAAAACTTAAGAAACTAAACATAAATTTAAGAATTATATTGAATTAAACTAAATATTACAAATGTATCATCATTTATAAAATTTGAAGTTGGTACAAGTTCAAAAAATTACAACTATAATAAAAGTATCTATTTTGACTTGATATTGTTCAATTTTTGTTGTGATTTGATATGCTACAACCTGTATTATGAATATGATAAATTATTAGAAAAATAAATATATTAAAATCTGATTTGGGTAGTTATTAAAATAAAAAAATCTCTAGGCCTAGACCCCACCTAGGCCCCGCCTAATTTCCTGGAGAGATTTTTTTACCGCTTTAGGCCTAGGTGAGGCGTCAGGGAGACCTAGTGGCCATGGCGAGGTGCCAAGGGCGGCCTAGCGCCTAGGCGGGGCGCCAAGGGGGGGCCTAACGCCTAGGCGGGGCGTCAAGGGGGGGGGCCTAGCGCCTAGGCGGGGCCTAGGCGGACCTAGGCGAGGATTTTTAGAACACTGTCTATGACTAATGTAACAACATTTTCTCCTTTCCCCACGAGCAAGAACACTTCTCAATTGTTCAACTTTCTACTTCTATTTATTCCCTACAAAGAATTGAATATGTGAAAACCATAGCCGATATCCAATACCCAAGTAGAATTTTGACTTATAGAAAGATTTATTTCAATCATGAACAAATCTTTATTTGTAGCTGAAGTTGAAGCTTCTACAAGCTTCTGCTCTGCAAGATGCACTTTACAATTTCTTTTCCAATGTCCAGGCTTTTTATAGTGGAAGCAAACTCATTTAATATCAGTATCAGTGTGACGCCCCCAAAATTAGGTATACATCACCCATCTTGAGTCACCATATACATGGTACAAAATTCAAATACAACTTAATTATACAACAGTCGTATAAAATACGACAAAACATAGGTTATGAGTTTTAATACAAATACTGTCCTCTAGAGCGTATACAAACTCAATGGAGTCCGCATTACATTTATTATCACACTATCTCACAGAATAATGAGGACTACTAATGCACCATCTAGGACCATCACTCGGTTCCCCGACTAGTCCCCGCTATGTTCTCATTTCCTGAAGAGAACAGTGAAAGAAAGGGTGAGCTCAACTAGCCCAGTAAGAAATGTTATGACTAAGATAATGCAGAATAAATTATCATTAGCCTTAAACAGTGTTAAACTGATACAATATAACAAACATCAAGTTTAACTGCAGCGGAACAAGTAATCCATTAAAAGAGTCAAATAGAGAATAAAATATACTATCTTTTATGATTTAGAAGGTTTTTCATCACTTTTATCGCTGGGACTCAGCTTAATAAATAATCCACATCATCGAATCACCCCTGCACTACGGCCAAGGATATTCTTTAGTATCACGACCACAATTATCCATGCACTATGGGCCAAGAATAATCTTATTTTCATCAACGGTCCTGATCATGCCATAAAACAATTCATCTTTGCACTACGGCCAAAGAGAATCCATAGTCATAATCATACCAAAAACTGTCCATCAATGCACCACGGGCCAATGAGGACTTTTTCCACATCATTTGTAATATTACGGTCATGATTATACCAAATAATCCCTGGTCATAATCATACCAAGTCCATCTATACACTACAGGCCACAGATGACTTTCAACATAATATAAACATGAGGATAATGACAATGACATAATAATTCAATAAAACAAGTTCAAGAATTAATTTATCCAGGAACTAATAACGTCCAAATTGTCAACATGATACTTCATGTAGAGTAAAATTCAAGAATGCTCAGAAGAATATTTTCATGAAAAGATACTGGATGAAGCGCAAATATCAAGGATATTCCACTAATTTCATGGAGTATAGAAGTCAAAACTTTAACCAACTGAGTATAATAAAGAATGGAATAACAAAAGAAATCATCATGCATGCGGTATTTCGAATAAACATGTTATTCCAACAGAATAATAATTAATGGAACTAAGTCAGGCGAAAATCACACCGACAGGATGTTCCAACAGAATGATAAAGAATGGAATAACAACAAAAATCACCATGCATGTGGTACTTCGCATAGACAGGTTATTCCAACATAATACTAATAAAGACGGAACTAGGTCCGGCGTAAAATGCACAGACAGTATATTCCAACAGAATAATAATAAAGACGAAACCAGGTCCGGCATAAAACGCACAGACAGGATGTTCCAACATAATAATAAAGAATGGAATAACAGAAGAATTTTACCAAGTATAGGGTATCCCGCGTATATAGGTTATTCCAACAGAATAATAAAGAATGGAATAACAGAAGTTCTCTTCATGAATAAGAAGGAAAGAATACCCCTTATAAGTACAGTAAATAATATTCCCTACCTTAAGAAGAAGAGTACTGAATATATGAGTAGTGAAGTAGCAGAATACTTTTCTTTTTTCTCTCTATAGTTTATCTCTCTAGAGTTTCAGTGAATTCGTAAGAAATAATGAATGAATGTGCTTCTATTTATAAAAAATGGACTGCATAGTAACTAACACATGAACGGTCCAGATTAATTTACTTTAATCTGACGGTCCATATTTAAAGCAAAATCTTTTAAATAAAATATAATATATTCTATTTATAATCTAATAAAACGAATAACTTTATAAAAGATTTTACTATGCAAACACTATGCAGGCACTATGCAAACACTATGCATAATAAAATATAATATATTCTAATTATTGTCTAATAAAACAGATAACTTTATAAAAGTATTATGTTTTATATAAAAAGATTTTACTATGCAAAATGCTATGCAACACTATGCATAATAGAATATAATATATTCTATTAATAGAATAACTTTATAAAAGTATTCTGTTTTATATAAAAAGATTTTTTGTATTATTATATTAATAATACCAACAAAACTGAGTGACTTATCACGTAAGCATCAATAATTAATACCGTGTGCTACTATGCAACCACGCGTATTACTATACTTTTACTACCGAGTAATTCAACGGTATTAACGGTAAAACTTCCGCCATTATTTTAATAAAATATTTTTATCATTTTCTCAACCTGACAATAATTCCATTGCGGGGTTCACCAATGATTGTGTCATTACACGAATATTCCCTGATAAAACAAATATTCCCCGACTAATCGAATATAATATGACAACTTGCATACTTTGCAAAATTTATAAATACTACCCACAACTATAACATTATCTCAAATCCAGACCATAATATTAAAAAAAAATATTTCGAGAAAATTAAATCTTTATTCATAAAATCTGGGGTCTCTCAATCAGCCTTTTTCTTATCCTTAGTATTTGTCTTTCCTTTTGCCTTCTTGGAATTTTTCTTCTTTCAAAATATCCTTTGGCCCTCTTTGCTTCTTGGAAGATTCGTCTACAAGCAAGACTTGGTCTTTCTTCATTAGAAAGTGACTCTCATCAGTTTTCAACATGTTAAGCAATTCAGGAAGGCTGATATCAAGCTTATTCATGTAAGAATTCACAACAAATTGTGTAAAGGAGTATGGGAGTGCTGCAAGATCAGATCTTGGCTTAACTCTCCATCCATGATATAAACTCATTTGTCTCAACTATTCAATCAGATTGATCATCTTTAGGATATGTATCTACAATGTAGTGTCATCGATCATTCTAGATCGGAAGAGCTATTTCATATCTAGTCGACCTACTCCGCTCACCATACAATTCCTCAAGGTGCAGTAACATAGTCTGTGCATCTATTTTTTTCATGTTGACTTAATAACTCATTACTCATGGATGTTAACATGATATACTAAGTAACATATGCATCATCCAGCCACTTTCTAAAAGTAGCAGGCTCTTCCTCAGAGGCATTTTCTGCAACTATTGCAGGAATAGACGTGTTAATGACATATGTTAACTTTTTAGTCGTGAGAACTATTCTCAGATTCCTTAACTAATCCGTGTAATTCGATCTGTTTAATTTGTTAGCATCAAATATGATTTACAGTGATAGTGAATTTGACATTTGTAAAATTTTGCAAATGACATTTAATTGACAACATTAGCAAGCATTCTTTTATTAATCAATAGAATAATTTAGGTCTTTATTAAAATGGTGTCTCCCACTATTTTATTCAAACTATATAACCTTATTTATATATATAGTTTTATAGATTTTGTATTTGTGAAGTTGTAAAATCTGCTTAGTGAGAAAGGATCCAATTGCAATAAATATAGAGCATTGTGTGTGCACAACAAACTACATATTTATTCTAAAGTTAGATGTGATGCCCCCAAAACAGGTATACATCACCCATCTTGAGTCGCCAAATATATGGTACAAAATTCAAATATAACTTAATAATACAACTGTCGTGTAGAATACGACAAGACATACCTGAGAGTTTTAATAAGAATATTATCATCTAGACAATATCCACACTCAATGGAGTCCTCATTACATTTATTGTCACACTATTTAACAGAATAGTGAGGACTACTAATGCTATTATCTGGACCGTCACTCCGTTCCTCGACTAGTCCTAACTACATTCTCATTTCCTTAAGAGAACAATGAAAGAAAGGCTGAGCTCAACTAGCCCAGTAAGAAATATTATGGCTAAGATAATGCAGAATAATTTATCGTTAGCCTTTAACAGTGTTAAACTAATAAAATATAACAAACATCAAGTTTAACTGCAGTGGAACAAGCAATCCATTAGAAGAGTCAAGTATAGAATAAAATCTACTATCTTCTATGATTTAAAAGGTTTTTCATCACTTTTATCACTGAGACTCAGCTTAATAAATAAACCACATCATCCTTGTATTACGGCCAAGGATATTCATTAGTATCACGACCACAATTATCAATGCACTACGGGCCAAGGATATTCGTGTATTCATCAATGGTCATGATCATGCCAACAACTGTTCATCAATGCACTACGGCCAATGAGGATTTTTACCACATCATTTGTAACATTACGGTCATAATTATACCGAATAATCCCTAGGTATGATTCTGGTCATAATCATACCAAGTCCATCTATGCACTCCAGGCCACAGATGACTTTCAACATAATATAAGCATGAGGATGATGACAATTCAATAAAACAAATTCACGAATAAATTTTAAAGACTATAAGTTAATTTATCCTGAACTCAATTACGTCCAAATTGTCAACATGATACTGCTTTGTGGAGTAAAATTCAAGAATGCTCAGAATAATATTTCCCTGAAAAGATACTGGATGAAGCGCAAATATCAAGGATATTCCACTAATTTCATGGAGTATAGAAGTCAAAACGTTAACTAACTGAGTATAATAAAGAATAGAATAACAAAAGAAATCACCAGGCATGCGATAGACCACACAGACAGGTTATTCCAACAGAATAATAAATAACGGAACCAGGTCGTGCATAAACGCACAGACAGTATATTCCAACAGAATAATAAATAATGGAACCAGGTCATGCGTAAACGCACAGATAGGATATTCCAACAGAATAATAAATAACAGAACCAGGTCATGCATAAACCGCACATACAAGATGTTCCAATAGAATAATAAAGAACGAAACTAGGTCATGCGTAAATGCACAGACAGGATGTTCCAACGGAATAATAAAGAATGGAATAACAGAAGTTCTCTTCATGAAGACGAAAGAAATAATACCCCTTACCGTAAAAGAAGAGTATTTCGACTGGTAGGGCGAGGATATTCTTGAAGAAAACTTGCACTAATTTCTATGCTCAAAGCTTTCTTAAACTCTAAAGAAATACGCTCAAGATTATAGAAGGAGAATTCTCTGAACTTCTGGTGTGATTTTTAATTCTAACTAAGCATCCTATTTATAGAATAATGGAAAGGATACTATGCTGCACTATGCAATAAAATATAATATATTCTATTTATAATCAAATAAAATAAAACATTATAAAAAGTATTCTATTTTATATAAAAAGTTTTTACTATGCAGACACTATGCAACACTATGCATAATAAAATATAATATATTCTATTTATAGTCTAATAAAACAAATAACTTTATAAAAGTATTCTGTTTTATATAAAAAGATTTTACTATGCAAAACACTATGCATAATAGAATATAATATATTCTATTTATAGTTTAATAAAATAGATAACTTTATAAAAGTATTCTGTTTTATATAAAAAGCTTTTCTGTTTTATTACATTAATAATACTAATAAAACAAAATTTATCATCATTATTATAATTCACAATATTAATCTACCAGGTCGTTCCCAGGAAAGAGGGGGTTTTCCAATAAGGATTTCTCCCTATTGGCGCGCAATTAGGTGACCAAACCTCTCCTTGACAGAACTTCTAGACATCGTTAATATTGCAAATAATAATATTAATAACTTTGTCATCTCAATTATTGATTATAAAATATTGACAATAATTGAATCAAATAACGTGAGATACTATGCAGCAATTACTGTAACAATAATTGAACAAAACTGAGTGACTTCTCACGTAAACATCAATAATCAATAACGTGTGCTACTATGCAACCACGCGTATTACTGTACTTTTAACACCAGGTGTTTCAACAGTTAACGGTAAAACTTCTGTCGTTATTTTCATAAAGTATTTTTGTCTTTTTCTCAATCCGATAATAATTCCGTTGTGAGATCCACCAATGATTGTGCCGTTGTACGAATATTCCCTTTAAAACAAATATTCTCCAACCAATCGAATATTATATAACAACTTGCATACTTTGCAAAATTTATAAATATTACCCACAACTATAACATTATATCAAATTCATTACATAATATTCAAAAATGGTATTTATAGAAAATTCATCTTTATTCATAAAAGTTGGAGTCTTACACTAGACAATTCTTATCAATTACATCTCTATGTAATTTCTTTATTATTTTGCTTCTTAGATAATAATGTTCATGTTTGTGCACATCTAAACTAAATTTATCTAAGTTAAGTTGGAGCCATCATTTCTATATAAGTAAAGAGAAAATACAACCCTTGTCTGTGTGTGCAACAAAATGGTATTGTTCAATTACTTATAAACGTCTAATGTACTAAAGCAACATTGATCTCAAATATTTAATACAAGCCTTGTGTGTGCACAACAAACTCATATTAAATAATCAACTCTGTCACTTTACCATGCTAAAAGGCTACGTTCGACATTCTCCAATGGCATTGAACGCAATCAACTTACTATATTTTATTTTTGACTTTTTTAGCGCATATGCAATTATATATATATATATATATATAGAGAGAGAGAGAGAGAGAGAAATATGTATAATAATATATTTACTATATAATTAGCATGAACATATAGAATACCATATTCTACCTGAGATGATTATGGATTTAATTCTAATTTGGTTCATTGGAGCCACCATAAACCAAAAGGTCAAACCTAGGGTGCAAGAATAAAATTTGAATATAACTATTATGTAAGACCCCAACTTATTATAAATAAAATTGAATTTTCTCTATTCATTCTCTTGAAATAATGAGTTAATTTGATATAATGTTTTGGTTATGGGTGAAATGCAAATTTTACAAAACAAGCAAGTGGTTATAAAATAATCATTATTGTCAGGGAATATTCGTTTGGTCGGGGAATATTCTTTTTTTCAGGAATATTCGTACAACGGCGCAGTCATTTGTGGGCCCCATAACGGAATAACTGTCAGATGAAGAAAACGACAAAGTTTGAGTTTTTATAAATAACGACATAGTTATTACCGTTAACACTGTTGGATTACCTGGTGGTTAAAATACAGTAATACGAGTGATTGCATAGTAGTACACGGTATTGCACAGTATTGTTGAATTATTGATTCTTACGTAAGAAGGCACTACTCAATAATTATTACAGTAGTTATTATTCAATATTTTATTTTATTAATTCAATAATTGCTGCGTTGATATTTAATATTATTGGTGTTTCAATAATTATCACTGCACGGTATTTCCCATTATCAGATCAATAATTTATATTATTTAAATAATATTATTAGATAACATTATTGGCAATATCTAGAAAATTTTGTCAATGAGAGGTTTGGTCACCTAATTATGCACCAATAAGGAGAAATCCTTATTGGAAAGCCTCCTCTTTCCTGGGAACGGCCTGGTTGTCATAATTGTGATTCTATAATATTATTTGTGAGTAATTAATTATTAATTTATATGATAAGAAAATATTTATTTTATGTGAATATAAATGAAAGAATTTTAGCATGAAATAATTGTTGAAAGTTTGGCATAATTTTTGTGGAATTATAATTATTTCTCTGATAGAATATTCATTCAAAATATTATTATAATATTTTATAATTGATTAAATAATAATATTATTGTTATATATATATATATATATATATATATGCATGAGATTAAAAGAAGAGGTGAGCAAATTGTATTCGTATTCATTATTCAAAAGAAGTATGCCTTTGTTTGCTTTCTAAGTGGTGGGCGGAAGAAACATCCTGCTTATATGCTTTGTTCTTTTGTGAATGGTCATTTATTTCTCCTGTAAAGATGTGCTTCTAAATTTTGTGGCCCCATAAAGATGGAAAATAAGGATTTTGGCTAAGAAGAAATGAAAGGAACCTTTGTTTTCAAACAACTGATAAGCCCTCACCCAATAATGAATGTAAGTTAGGCTTTGTATTCCTGCAAGCTTATTTCAAAGAGTGGGCCCCCAGCATTGAAAAAAGGGAGGAGTTAAGCAAACATAGGGCAGAGAAGGAAAAATATGAAAGTTAGGCAGAATGCCTTGAAAATTTCTCTTCCATCCGTTACTATAAATAGGGGGTAACCCCTCCTTCCTCAACACACCACTTTCAATTCTTATTATAAAGTATTGTGAGTATTTTTCTAGAGTATAAGAATATTTTGAGTGTAGTTTTCTGCAAAATTTTCTCAGAATAATATCTAATATTCCAGTCAAATCCAGTTTCTACCAAGGTAAAGGATATTATTTTATTGCTTCTATAATTTCTGAAATGATTAAAAATTTCGCTTCATCTAATATCATTTCATGACTGGGTACTATTCACGGGTACCGTTCATGGGTACTGTTCACGGGTACTGTTCACAAAAGAAAAAAAATTATTTATTTTTTCTTCCAAGTTATCTGTTGTGACCCTTATTCTTGAAATTAAATCCATGTTTTGATCTTCATTCTTGAATTTTACTCCACTATAGTTTATTATGGAGTATTATTGATCTTGGATAAACTGTAATACGAATCCCTAATATTTGTCCTTCTGTCTCACTGATTCGTTTTCTTTAAAATATTTTTCATCATCCTCAGTCTTAAATGATGATGTTACTTAATATCTTTGGCCTGTAGTGCAAAGATGAATGATTAATTGATGAATATCTTTGGCCCGTAGTGCAAAGATGAACAGGTGTTGAGATGAACATGATCGATTATTGATACAAATGAAATATCTTGAATATTTCATTCAAGATGTATATTGATTGATGTTACAGGGATAAATTATTGTTGATGGACTTTTAAATCTTAGAAGATAGTAGAATTCTTTCTCTACTTGACTCTTCTAATAGATTGCTGTTTCTGCTGCAGTTGTTGATCTAAAACTTATTGTCTATTATATATTATTAGATTTTTCCCTGTTGAAGACTAATGATAAATTGTTGTATATTATCTTAGTCATAATATTCTTTACTGGCTAGTTGAGCTCACCCTTTTCCTTTGTGTTCCATTTTTCTTCTCAAGAGGTGAGAACATAGCAAGAACTAGCCGGGGTATGGAGTGTTGGTTCAAGATAGATGTATTAGTAGTCCTCGCTATTTTGTAAAATAGTGTATCAATAATTATAATGAGGACTCTTTTTGAGTTTGTATACTCTCTATTAGACTATATTTGTATTCAAACTCAAAGTATATGTGTTGTCGTATTTTGCACGACAATTGTATTACTGAAGTTGTAATTTTCTTTCTGTACCATGTATTTGGTGACTTAGAATGGGTGTTGTATACCTATTTTGGGGGCATCACAGTTGGTATCAAAGCTTAGGGATATGGTCTCTGGCAGAGATCGGGGAATAGAACTAAGAGGGGAGAGATGAGTAAATCTTTCGCTAGTATGTCCTACCTAAGCTTATTTGTTGGTCGGTCATAATATAGGGATATTATGTGATATGTTAAATTTTTTAATTAACCCTTGTTTTATGGCAGTATTTAAGAATGGCTGCTGAGAACGTTAACAATGGTGTGTATGAGACTGTGGAACAACCTTTAGTCACAAACCAGGAGAACGTACAACAGGAAGGCAATATTCCTCTTGTAAACAACACTACCGAGCAAACGATGAATGATAGAATGTTTAGGAGCTTTTTGCAGTTCATGCAAAATCAGACGAGAGAGATTCGTGTACAAAATACGGGTGGAAGTGATAGCAACGCGCGGTCTGTCACAGCCAAGCAGTTCAAGGAGTTGGGACCACCAGAATTTATTGGAAAGTCGAATCCAATCAAGGCGAAAACATGGGTCAAGCAAATTACCAAGATATTCGATGTCTTGGGATGCACGAAGGAACAGAAGGTTCCATTCGCCACCTTTATATTCCGCGGTGAGGCAGACTACTGGTGGGAGTCTGTGAAGCATACCCAACCTGTTGCACTCAACATGTCTTGGGAAACATTTCAGAAACTATTCAATGATAAGTATTTTCCTAAAAATATTCGTCATATGAAGGAGTTAGAGTTTATCAGACTGGAATAAAACAACATAACGGTGTCCCAGTATGAGGCAAAGTTTGTTGAGTTATCCAGGTTTGCACCTCATTTGGTAGAGAATGAGGAACGAATGACAAGGATGTTTCTGAGAGGTCTAAAACCTTAGATTCGGCAATACTTTATCTCTCATAAATTTTCTCTATATTCAGATGTTGTCAACAAGGATCAATTATTATAGCGAGATAGTGAGTATGTTCAACCAAGGGAACACAACCAGGGTCATACTGGTGGCAGCGGTCATCGGAGCAATGAAAACCAGCAGGGAGGAAAACATTCGGACAAAAGCGGTAACTACTCTTGTGGTAACCATGGCCGTGATAATAGAAGGAGCGAGTCGGGAGGAGATTTCAAAAAGAGAAGATACAACAATGATAACGTGAAGACGTCAGCACACACATCAACTGTTTCTAGGGGAGGAGAACGAGCACCGGTCGTTTGTTACAAATGCGAGAAAAAGGGACACATCAGCCCAAACTGCCCACAACAATCTAAGGTGTGTTATAAATGTGGAACGGAAGGTCATATAGATAGAGATTGTCTAGTTGCAAAACTAAGTTCAACAGGGATGGTGACTCCAAAGACTGTCCCGGATAAGTCAAAATCAGCGGTTCCTAAAAGAGCATTTGTCGTGACTGGCCAAAACGCAAAGAACCCAAACGAGGTGATCACGGGTAAGCTTATAAACTCTTGCGAAGTTTATACCTTACTAGATAACGGTTCTATACATTCTTTTATCTCCCCTGTTTGTGCTCAACGTTCAAACTTGACTCTGGCGAAATTAGACTTTGATTTATCTGTGGAAACTCCGTTAGGAGAAACTTTCGTTATGTCCACTGTTTATAAATCTTGCTTAATCTAAGTTGGCACCATCACATTACCTATGGATCTTATCTCTTTAAAGATACTTGCTTTTGATGTGATTTTAGGGATTGATTGGTTAACCACTTATCATGCCAAAATTGATTTTTTTCGTAAGGTTATTAGTTTTCATATTCCTAACCAACCTGTCATACGAATTCAAGTAACTAAACCACTAAAATCAGTCACTGTCATATCAAGCCATAAAGCTATTCGTTTATTAAAAAATGGATATCAAGCTTTCTTAGTCCATGTTATGGACTTGAACAAAAACACGTCAGATTTGAATAATATTTCTGTTGTTAGTGAATTTCCTGATGTATTTCCTGAAGAACTACCCGGTCTACCTCCAGAACGTGATGTTGAATTCTTTATTGAACTTGAATCGGGTACAAAACCCATTTCTAAAACCCCATATCGAATGGCTCCTATTGAACTTTAGGAGTTAAAAGTCCAACTGCAGGAATTGTTAGACATCTATTTCATTCGTCCTAGTACATATCCTTGGGGGCTCCTGTTTTATTCCTAAAGAAGAAAGACGGGAGTATGCGACTTTGTATTGACTACCGAGAATTGAACCATGTCATAATCAAGAATAGGTATCCGCTACCTCGCATTGATGACCTGTTTGACCAGTTGCAAGGAGCACAATTCTTTTTAAAGATCGATCTTCGTTCTGGATATCATCAACTGAAGATTAAAACTGAGGATATTCCAAAGACTGCCTTCAGAACTCGGTATGGGCATTATAAATTCTTAGTCAAGTCTTTTGGATTGACTAATTCTCCTGTTGTTTTCATGGATATGATGAATCGTGTATTCAAGGAATATTTGGATCAGTTCATTGTTGTCTTTATTGATGACATCCTCATCTATTCCAAAAGCCGTGAAGATCATGAGCACCATTTGAAGCTGATACTTGAAAGGCTTCATGAAAACAAGCTATATGTCAAGCTGAAGAAATGGGAGTTCTGGCTTGAGGAAGTAGCATTCCTTGGGCACGTGGTGTCAAAACATGGAGTATCTGTTGACCCGGCAAAGATTGAAGCAATACAAAGTTGGGAGCAACCAAAGTCGGTGACCAAAGTGCGTAGCTTTCTGGGCTTAGCTAGTTATTATCAGAGATTCGTGGAAGGATTTTCTCGAATCGCTACTCCGTTAACTCAGTTGACTCGGAAGGATACAAAATTTATATGGAGTAAGGAATGCGAGAAGAGTTTCCAAGAGCTCAAAAGGAGACTCATTTCGGCACCTGTTCTGGCAATACCATCTGGTTCGGATGGATTTGTTATATACAACGATGCTTCAGGCAAAGGGTTAGGATGTTTTCTCATGCAACATGGGAAAGTCATAGCCTATGCCTCATGATAACTCAAAGAATATGAGAGAAATTATCCTACTCATGATCTAGAGTTTGCAACAGTCGTTTTTGCTTTAAAAATCTGGAGACACTACCAGTATGGGGAGAAAGTGGAGATCTATACGGATCATAAAAGTCTCAAATACTTCTACACCCAAAAGGAAGTCAACATGTGGTAACGACGTTGGCTCGAGCTGTTGAAAGATTACAATCATACCCTTCAATACCATCCTGGAAAAACAAACGTAGTAGCTGACGCATTGAGTAGAAGATCGTATGCGAGTACGAGTGCGATGTTGTTAACACAAAGACCCATTTTGTACGATTTACAAAAGATGGAGATTGAGTTAAAGACTCCAGGGACCCACATGATGATGGCGAATATATGAGTAGAACCGACTTTAATCGATAAAGTTAAAGATGCTCAAGCTACGGACCTGGGGCTGATGCGTTTGAAGAAGAAAGTGCAATAAGGTGTTATTCCAGAAGCAAGAATCGATGAAGAAGGAATACTTCAAGTCAACTCCAGACTTTGCGTTCCTAACGATTCTGACGTAAAGCATAAAATCATGATGGAAGCACACAACACACCATTTGCAATCCATCCAGGGAGTACCAAAATGTATCATGATATTCGACACACATTTTGGTGGAACAATATGAAGAGGGAGATCGCGAAGTTTATCTCGATGTGTTTAACTTGTCAACGAGTAAAAGCGGAACATCAAGTGCCAAAAGGTCCATTGCAGCCACTTGAGATTCCGAAATGGAAGTGGAAACACATTACTATGGATTTCGTTACAGGTCTTATTAAAGTTTCTCAAGGCATAGATGCAACTTGGTTTATTGTTGATAGATTAACCAAGTCTGCTCATTTCTTGCCTATACGTGAGACTTATTGTAAAACCCCAACTTTTTGAATAAAGATAAATTTTTTATAAATATTATTTTTGAATATTATGGTTGAAATTGATATAATGTTATAGTTGTGGGTAATATTTATAAATTTTGCAAAGTACGCAAGTTGTTATATAATATTCGATTGGTCGGAGAATATTCGTACAACGGCACAATCATTGATGGACCCCACAACAGAATTATTGTCGGATTGAGAAAACGACAAACATACTTTATGAAAATAATGGCGGAAGTTTTACCGTTAACTGTTGAAACACTCTGTGTTAAAAGTATAGTAATACGCGTGGTTGCATAGTAGCACACGGTAATAATTATTGTTGCTTACGTGATAAGTCACTCAGTTTTGTTGGTATTATTAATGTAATAATATAGAAAACCCTTTTATATAAAACAGAATACTTTTATAAAGTTATTCTATAATTAGAATATATTATATTTTATTATGCATAGTGTTGCATAGTGTCTGTATAGTGTTTTGCATAGTAAAATCTTTTTATATAAAATAGAATACTTTTATAAAGTTATCTGTTTTATTAGACAATAATTAGAATATATTATATTTTATTATGTATAGTGTTTGCATAGTGCCTGCATAGTATTTGCATAGTGCATGTATAGTGTTTGCATAGTAAAATCTTTTATAAAGTTATTCGTTTTATTAGATTATAAATACAATATATTTTATTTTATTTAAAAGAGTTTGCTTTAAATATGGACCGTAAGATTAAAGTAAATCAATCTGGACCGTTCATGAGTTAGTTACTATGCAGTCCATTTTTCTATAAATAGAAGCTCATTCTTTCATTATTTTCTTACGAATTCACTGAAACTCTAGAGAGATAAACTATAGAGAGAAAGAAGAAAGTATTCTACTACTTCACTACTTATATATCCAGTACTCTTCTTCTTAAGGCAGGGAATATTATTTGTTGTACTCGTAAGGGGTGTTATTCTTTTGTATTCATGAAGAGAACTTATGTTATTCCATTCTTTATTATTCTGTTGGAATAACCTATATACACGAACTACCCTATACTTGGTGACATTCTTCTATTATTCTTTCTTTATTATTTTGTTGGAATATTATGTCTGTACGTTTTACGCCGGACCTGATTTCGTCTTTATAATTCTGTTGGAATATCCTGTCTGTGCGAATTTCCCCGGACCTGATTCCGTCCTTATTAGTATTCTATTGGAATAACCTGTCTATGCGAAGTACCGCATGCATTGTGATTTCTGTTGTTATTCCATTCTTTATTATTCTGTTGGAAAATCCTGTTAGTGCGAATTTCGCCTGACCTGGTTTCGTGATTTAGTATTCTGTTGGAATAACCTGTCTATGCGAAGTAATGCAAGCATGGTGATTTCTTTTGTTATTCCATTCTTTATTATACTCAGTCGGTTAAAGTTTTGACTTCTATACTCCATAAAATTAGTGGAATATCCTTAATATTTGCGTTTCATCCAGTATTTTTTCATGAAAATATTTTTCTGAGCATTCTTGAATTTTACTCAATAAAGCAATATCATGTTGACAATTTGGACATTATTAGTTCCTGTATAAATTAATTCTTGAACTTATTTTATTGAATTCTTATATCATTGTCATCATCCTCATGTTTATATTTTTTTCTAAAGTCATCTGTGGCCTGTAGTGCATAGATGGACTTGGTATGATTATGACTAGGAATTATTCGGTGTAATCATGACCGTAATGTTACAAATGATGTGGTAAAAGTCCTCATTGGCCCGTAGTGCATTGATGGACAGTTGTTGGCATGATCATGACCATTAATGAATACACAAATATTCTTGGCCCGTAGTGCATGGATAATTGTGGTCGTGATACTAAAGAATATTCTTGGCCGTAGTGCATGGGTGATTCGATGATATGGATTATTTATTAAGCTGAGTCCCAGCGATAAAAGTGATGAAAACCTTTTAAATCATAAAAGATAGTAGATTTCATTCTCTACTTGACTCTTTTAATGGATTATTTGTTCAGCTGCAGTTAAACTTAATGTTTATTATATTGTATCAGTTTAACACTGTTTAAGGCTAATGATAATTTATTCTGCATTATCTTAGCCATAATATTTCTTAATGGGCTAGTTGAGCTCACCCTTTCTTTCACTGTTCTCTTCAGGAAATGAGAATATAGCTGGGACGAGTCGGGGAACGGAGTGATGGTCCTAGATGGTGCATTAGTAGTCCTCATTATTCTATAAAATAGTGTGATAATAATTGTAATGAGGTCTCTTTTTGAGTTTTTATACTCTCTAGTAGATAATATTTGTATTCAAACTCATAGTTATGTTTTGTCGTATTGTACACGACAGTTATATTATTAAGTTGTATTTGAATTTTGTACCATGTATCTGGCGACTCAAGATGGGTGATGTATACCTAATTTTGGGGGCGTCACAGTTGGTATCAGAGCTTAGGGATATGATCCCTGACTAAGATGTGAGACTAGAACTAGGATGGGAGAGACGGGGAATTCCTTCGCTAGTATGACCTACCTAAGATTATTTGGTATTTAATTGGTCGGTCAAAGTATAGGATAATATGTTATATGTTAATTAACTTTTGTTTTGTGGCAGTATCTAAAAATGACATCTGAGAATGTTGAGAATAGCAATGGAGCACAGGAGACCGTTGAGTCTCCACAGATCAATAATCAGGATAATGTGCATTAGGAAGGCGACAATCCTCAAGCTAACAACAACATTGACCAGATGACGAATGATGGAATGTTATGAGGTTTTATACAATTCATGCAACATTAGGCAAGAGCGGCTCATGTCCAAAATACAGGTGGAAACACTAGAAACTCTCGGACGGTCACCGTTAAACAGTTCAAAGAGCTGGGACCACCGGAGTTTATTGGAGAGCCAAAACTACTTACGGCGGAAGCATGGATAAAGCAGATCACCTAGATATTTGATGTCTTGGGATGCTCCGAGGAACAAAAGGTGTCATTTGCCACCTTTATGTTATAAGGAGAGGCAGATTACTGTTGGGAATAAGTAAAACGTACTCAACCTGCCGCACTAAAGATGACTTGAGAGAAGTTTCAAGAATTATTCAACGACAAGTACTTTCCCGAAAGTATTCGTCACAATAAAGAAGTAGAATTCATCAAGTTGGAGCAAAACAACATGACCGTATCGCAGTACGAAGCCAAGTTTGCCGAGTTATCCCGGTTTGCGTCCTATTTGGTTGATAATGAGGAGAGAATGACGCGAATGTTTAAAATAGATAAATATCTTATTTCTCATAAACTGTGTTTTATTCAGATGTTGTAAATAGGGCTCAGTTATTGGAGCGCGATAACGAGTCAACGCAATTAAAAGAGAGCAGCCGGTAAAATGATAATACTAGTGAGAGTAGTCATCGAAGCAGTGACAACAAGCGTGGAGGGAATCAACAAGCCAGAAATGGTAATCATTTCGGTGGTAATCAGGGCCAAAACAATAAGAATGGACATTTCAAGAAGAGGAGATTCAACAATGATGGAAAGACGTCAGCATAAGCACCCATTGTTAAGGAAGGAGAACGACCACCTATCATATGCTTCAAATGCGGAGGGGAGGGACACATCAGTCCAAACTGTGCGATGCCGTCCGAAGCATGTTATAATTATAAAAGATAAGGTCACCTAGCCCGATTTTGTCATTCACCGAAGTCAAGTTCAGCTAGGATGGAGGCACCAAAGGTCGTCCCAGAAAAGTCAAAGCCGGTAGTGCAAGGGAGAGCGTTTGTAGTGACCTCCTATAAAGCAAGGAACCCGAATGAGGTCATCACGTGTAAGCTTATCATAAACTCTAGTAAAGTCTATACCTTATTTGATACCGGTTCTACCCATTCTTTTATTTCTCCTACTTGCGCTCAACGATTAAATTTGACTCCAGAGAAATTAGACTTTGACTTATCTGTAAAAACTCCGTTGGGAGAAACCTTCATTACATCCATTATTTATAAGTCTTGATTGGTTAAATCGGTACCCTCACATTACCTGTCGATCTTATTTCATTAAAAATACTTGCATTTGACGTAATTCTAGGGATTGATTGGTTAACTACTCATTATGCAAAAATTGATTGTTTTCGTAAGGTTGTTATCTTTCATATTCCTAACCAATCTGTTATGCGAATTGAAGCCACCAAACCATTAAAATCAATCACTGTCATCTCAAGTCATAAAGCTATTCGTTTATTAAAAAATGGATGTCAAGCTTTCTTAGCTCATGTCACGGATCTTGTGACAACTCGAGAAATTAGACAATTTATGAAAATCTTAAATGATTGATTTAAGGTTAAATAATAGACCTACACAGAAAATGAGTGTATGTGTTTGATGTTATTGGGATTGAATTTTGAGGATTTCAAAATTCGGTGAAGGATATAGGTGAATTATTCAGGATTAAGGATTTATGTGATTATGTTTTGTGTTTATGGTTATGTATGTGTTCAGAATGTGGTTAAGGGTCAAGGGTTGACCAGATTAATTATATATGTGACAAACCCTAAGTATATATTAAGAACGTCAATGTTTTATTAGAAAAACCTAACGTCTAATAAGAAACCCTAGAAATCGGTTCTGGAAACCCTAGCTTCAGTTTCGGGAAATCCGAAACCCTAAATTGGATATTGAAAACCCTAGATTGGGAATGCAATGTATGTCCAAGGTTAAACGCCAATAATTTTTATTAATTAGGGAAAACCCTAATGAATAACTGGAAATTCTAGTTGATTATTAGAAAACCCTAATACCAGATCTGAAAATCTTAGTTTCAGATTCTGATAAAATGAAACCCTAATCTGGGAATATAACGGAGAATTTTAATGCTAGAGTGCTAATAATTAAGTATTAATTAGGGTAAAGGTTAATTAATTAACAAACCCTAATTTCCAATTTTTGGAACCCAAATTATTCCGTCAGAAACCCTAATGCTCAGTTATGGATTTAATTGCTATATTAGCAATGTTAATTAGGAAATATAAATCCTAATTGTCAAGTTATTAGAACCCCTAATTTAATTAGGAAATCTAATTTCTAAAATTGAAATATTATTTTTATATTTAAAACCCTAGAATGTGGTTTTGAAACCTAATGTACAATTTTGACCCTAAGTGCTTAATTAGCAATTTTAATTAGGATAAATTAGTCCTAATTAGCAAGATTGATTTATAACTTGGAGATTATGATATAATTAGGAAGCCCTAATTATAAATTAGAAATCAAAATTTTCTATTTTTAAATTCTAATTAGAAAATTTTTGAAAAAATCCAAGTTGCTAAATTTTTAATGGTTAAACCCTAAACTCTAAATGCTCCAAACCCTAAACCCTAAGGGTTTGTAACAAATGACCAAACTAGAATTAAAATGGTGGAGAAAATGGCTATTTTGCTTTATGTCACATTTTTTAATTAGTAGCTTGCAAATCTTGCTAAATCCTTGGTTGTTAACCAACCCTAAACCTAAACCCTAAACCTAAACCTACCTTAGCACGTGACTTTTATATTTAGCACGCCACCTTGCAATGTATAGATACATTGTATCAATTTATAAAGACTAGAAAGATAGAGAAAAGCTCCATTTTAATTTGCAAACCAACCAAGTCCCATCTCTCTCTATATTTCGGATCTTGGAGTGTGAAATTGTGAGAAACCAAGCTAGGATCGTGTAAAAACACATCAATAACAGATCATGCGGATCAGAAATCAAAATCAAGAGGATTATCACAAAAGGTATAAAATCCTAACTAGTTTATGTATTTGATTTTTGGTTATTTTGAACCATGAAGTTTATGATCTTGAACATGAGAACTATAGATCTACTTGTTAAATGGTGTGTTATGCTTAGATCTAACTATTTTGAGTATTAAAAGTTAGATCAAAAGCAAGAAAAGTGAAGCTAGGTTTTCAAAGTGTAGAAAATCTTATTTTTCTTACTCTTGATTGTGTTTAATCTTGTATTTGATGCTTGTTTGATGAATTAAGAAACTTTGTTTCTAAACTCAAAAAATAGGTATATACATGTTTATGAGTGTGTCATGTTTAGATCTAACCATATTGGGTGTTAATTTGGTGGGAATTAAAAGGAATTGAAGAATGGAAATTTTCTGGAAAAGTTAAACTTTTAAAAAGTGTTTTGATATGGTGTTTTAGATCAAGTGTTGAACTTATGATTTTAAACCATATGAGGGAAGATCTACATGATATATGATATTTCGTGGTTAGATCTTGCCATTTTTAGGGTTGATAAGCTTGAACAAATAAGAGGAACCAAAACAGTTTTATTTGTTTTAAATGAATTAGTGGACTGCTGCCCTAAACAGAAACTTTCGGATTTGTTAGGGTGCTCTAAAAATTCTGGACTTGTGATATGTTATAGTACACTCAATAAGCTTTCCATAGACTCTGAAACGGACTAAATCCAACATCGGAGGAGAGAGTTATGGGATTTCTACCAAACTACTCAAAGATAAGAAAAACTGTTAAAAGGACAGTTTTGTAACAGCCACTTCCGGGCTAAGTTCCGGGAGCTTAATATGTCCAAATATGGACTGTGATAGATGAAAACAGTAGATCGGAAAGATTCAAATCCAAAAAAATTGACGGATCATTAATCGGAGTTATAGATTTCATTTTATTCAAGTTTTGGTAAAGGACTCCAAAACTGCCAAATGACAAAAAGTTGCTGCCCAAAATTTTCCGGGGGCTGTTTCAGAAATTTATTTAATGAGAAAAATTTCAGGCTTTTGGGAAATAAAAATATATGGTATTATGTAGCTCGTGTCCAAAAATGAGCTAATTCTGAGTTAAAACGACCAAGTTATGACCATTACAATTTTTGTGATTTTCCGACAAAAATAGCTATAAACGGAGTTCTACAACTCCGATTCCCACGAAATTTAAAATGGAGTATCACGTTAACATATATAAGGTTATGCCAAGAGATGGGAATGTTTGAAGTTAAGCACGACATAGCTAATTTCTTAAGCTACGCACTAAAATTAATTTTTGAAAAAATACTAAAGGAAATTAGAAAATTATGAAAAAAATACTTTTTGTGTATGAAATACATGTATATATGTTTGACCAATGGATAGGAAAATAATAAACTGATTTGGTATTTTCATAAAACGGATATAGAATACAGCTTGCTGGATTATATAATTTGTTATTCCAGTTTGCTGGATTGAGAAATAATTTACTGGATTAGAAAATCTGATGAATACAGCTTGCTGGATTGAAAAGAAGTTGACTGAATTGATGGATTAGTGAATCCAGGTTGCTGAATTAGAAATTTGGTTGCTAGATTTAGAATCCAGGTTGCTGGATTAGTATTTAACTTACTAGGTGTTAACGAATAACTTATGAAATGAAAAGGCGAGTGTTAAATCATATAAATGTGATTCTAAGTAATTGTTAAGTGCTTAGGCAGAGTTTAATTGAACTTAAACTCGATATTTATTCCGACTAGACCGTCGGGATGTTAAAATTGTGTCGGTTTCAACTCAAACTTAATAGTCTAATTTGATGCTAAGTTTTATGTGCTGTATAGACTGATAGGCTTATGTGTTATGTGTTTAGGTTATTCTGTGGATATAAATATAACAGTATTATACTGTGATGATATTATTCTAATATTGGAGATCTATATTATTAATATTAGGTCTTCGGGTAAAGTGTTATTAAATTGCGTTGCGGTAATCAACGGTTCAGGCAAGTTTTCTTTTACTTAACTCTAAAAAGAGTAGTTTCTTCAAGCTTATGGTTAATCATTGATGATTGCCATGAAATTTGTACTCTGTACATCTTGCATGTATAAGTCAGGTATGAAAGGCTGATCACCTTCATTACCAGTTGGTTCAGAAATGTTTGTTCATGTTTAAAACTTGTTCAGTCAAAAATTTGTTCGTGCTAGTTCTCAATTATATTGATGAATTATAACAAGCTCATTATTCATACTCTTCAATCATGATATATCGTAATATTGTTGTATATAAACTTGTTGGGGCAACTTTCATGCTCACCCTTGCTATATCATGATAAAACATTGCAGAAAAGGCGAACGTGTTCGGATACAGGAAAAGGTTAATGCCAAGTCCGGCTTGGGATAAAAAGTGCAGCTAGTTTGTAATAACGTATTTGATAAATATTGTTGTGTAATAGATATTTTATGAAATGTGTATTAAGTTAAGGTTACTCGACCTTGGGGAAATAGTGTGTAATGTATTGTATAAATAATTTATGTTTATATCTTCCGCAAATAGTGATAGAAATAGCATACCGAGTCCGCGGCGATTCGGGGCCCGGATTCGGGGTTACTACAGTTGGTATCAAAGCTGTTGGTTATGAAGCTTAGGTAGGAATACATGAGACCAATAACCGCAGTGATTAGGATAAGACTAACTCAAATAGAGTTAGTTGGTCGGTAAGATTCAAAGATGAATCTCGGCGAGTTGTCAAGATACAGAATTCCCTAACTCTGGTAATAGTGGTGAACAGAAGCGCGGTGATAGGAGATCGTAAAACAAAACGATCATAGTGTATGGAATTGAATCGTAATATATACGTTAAGATCACCCCATGATCTGATAAAGGTTATGATATGGGAAATGAATCAATCTTATGATTGAAAAGTTTACAGCAAGATGCTGTGTGTAAGTTGTACTATAAAATGGTACTATGAAAACTCATAAAAGAGTTATGGATTATGAATACGAATTGAATTCGTATTGAAAAAGGGGGTTAAGATTAGGTGGGGATTTCAATGAGGACTCGTGTTAGCAACTGAGTTGTATGATTCCTTGTATGGGCGGGGAATTGTACTTGGTGTAAAAACTACTTAGTTGGTGGCATTGGTAATAATTGAAATGTTGTGTCACGCTAGTTGTTATATACAGATAAATAAGTCATAGGTAGAGAATATAGGATTAAGTACGAGTTCTTAGAACTCATACTTATGTGACATTCTTGACTTATAGTTATATGAAATATTTATGAGCCCCTCAGCGAACGGACGCCAAAGGTCAGACTAGGGTAAGTTCGTAAACTCATATAATTGTGGTCAGGTTATGAACTCATAAGTGTGATTTTATGAATTGGGTATAGTTGTGTGTGAATGGAGTGTTAAGGATTATAGGAACAGATAGATTGTTAAGCATATGATCATTAGTGGAGAATTAGGTTTTCCTAAACCCCTATATATGCTAGATTTCAAAATTTTGACATCAAGCTAAATACGCACTATGTGCCTTTTAAAAAAAATTATTTTTATTTATCACTTATGTACCATGGGACCTGGTGCAGAGATGATAAAAAAATGATGGAGTTATCAATGCAAAATTACTTGGTGTTGGATGTGATCTAAGGATCGTCAGCCTACTACAGTATGATGTAGTATAACAAAGTCACAAAATGACGAAATCCTCAACGGACTGTTAAATACAGTGTGGCATCATGACGTCATTCTCAAAAATGTTTATTGAAAGAAATTTCCCAAACCAAATTGTTTTACTGTGGAATCAAATAAGACTGACGTAAAAATTTTGTGCCTTTGGCAGTGATGGGAAAACAGATAAAATCAGTACTTGGCCAGTACAGGGCATATCGGGCCAATCACCCTTTGTGTCCGTAAGTAATGACGGTTTGCGGATGAATTTCCATAAAACCTTTGCGAAAATAAAAAACAAACAGTCTATATGATTCCTCAGCAAAGTTTTAAAATTTTTACCCTTGTGAGTGGTGTATTGGGTAGCATGTGAAATATGTGTGAATGGTGTAACGTGCACGGTGTAAGGTGTAAGGTGAATTTCGGGGACGAAATTCTTAGAAGGAGGGGTGAATGTGACAACCCAAGAAATTAGACAATTTATGAAAATCTTAAATGATTGATTTAAGGTTAAATAATAGACCTAGACAGAAAATGAGTGTATGTGTTTGATGTTATTGGGATTGAATATTGAGGATTTCAAAATTCGGTGAAGGATATAGGTGAATTACTCAGGATTAAGGATTTATGTGATTATGTTATGTGTTTATGGTTATGTATGTGTTCAGAATATGGTTAAGGGTCAAGGGTTGACCAGATTAATTATATATGTGTCAAACCCTTAGTATATATTAAGAACGTCAATGTTTTGTTAGAAAACCCTAACGTCTAATAAGAAACCCTAGAAATCGGTTCTGGATACCCTAGTTTCAGTTCCGGGAAATCCGAAACCCTAAATTGGATATTGAAAACCCTAGATTGGGAATGCAATGTATGTCCAAGGTTAAACGCCAATAATTTTTATTAATTAGGGAAAACCCTAATGAATAACTGGAAATTCTAGTTGATTATTAGAAAACCCTAATATCAAATCTGAAAATCTTAGTTTCAGATTCTGATAAAATGAAACCCTAATCTGGGAATATAGCGGAGAATTTTAATGCTAGAGTGCTAATAATTAAGTATTAATTAGGGTAAAGGTTAATTAATTAACAAACCCTAATTTCCAATTTTTGGAACCCAAATTATTCCGTCAGAAACCCTAATGCTCAGTTGTGGATTTAATTGCTATATTAGCAATGTTAATTAGGAAATATAAATCCTAATTGTCAAGTTATTAGAACCCCTAATTTAATTAGGAAATCTAATTTCTAAAATTGAAATATTATTTTTCTATTTAAAACCCTAGAATGTGGTTTTGAAACCTAATGTACAATTTTGACCCTAGGTGCTTAATTAGCAATTTTAATTAGGATAAATTAGTCCTAATTAGCAAGATTGATTTATAACTAGAAGATTATGATATAATTAGGAAGCCCTAATTATAAATTAGAAATCAAAATTTTCTATTTTTAAATTCCAATTAGAAATTTTTTGAAAAAATCCAAGTTGCTAAATTTTTAAGGGTTAAACCCTAAACTCTAAATGCTCCAAACCCTAAACCCTAAGGGTTTATAACAAATGACCAAACTAGAATTAAAATGGTGGAGAAAATGGTTGTTTTGCTTTATGTCACATTTTTTAATTAGTAGCTTGCAAATCTTGCTAAATCCTTGGTTGTTCACCAACCCTAAACCTAAACCCTAAACCTAAACCTACCTTAGCATGTGACTTTTATATTTAGCATGCCACCTTGCAATGTATAGATACATTGTATCAATTTATAAAGACTAGAAAGAGTGAGAAAAGCTCCATTTTAATTTGCAAACCAACCAAGTCCCATTTCTCTCTATATTTCGGATCTTGGAGTGTGAAATTGTGCAAAACCAAGCTAGGATCGTGTAAAAACACATCAATAACAGATCATGCGGATCAGAAATCAAAATCAAGAGGATTATCACAAAAGGTATAAAATCCTAACTAGTTTATGTATTTGATTTTTGGTTATTTTGAACCATGAAGTTTATGATCTTGAACATGAGAACTATAGATCTACTTGTTAAATGGTGTGTTATGCTTAGATCTAACTATTTTGAGTATTAAAAGTTAGATCAAAAGCAAGAAAAGTGAAGCTAGGTTTTCAAAGTGTAGAAAATCTTATTTTTCTTACTCTTGATTGTGTTTAATCTTGTATTTGATGCTTGTTTGATGAATTAAGAAACTTTGTTTCTAAACTCAAAAAATAGGTATATACATGTTTATGAGTGTGTCATGTTTAGATCTAACCATATTGGGTGTTAATTTGGTGGGAATTAAAAGGAATTGAAGAATGGAAATTTTCTGGAAAAGTTAAACTTTTAAAAAGTGTTTTGATATGGTGTTTTAGATCAAGTGTTGAACTTATGATTTTAAACCATATGAGGGAAGATCTACATGATATATGATATTTTGTGGTTAGATCTTGCCATTTTTAGGGTTGATAAGCTTGAACAAATAAGAGGAACCAAAACAGTTTTATTTGTTTTAAATGAATTAGTGGACTGCTGCCCTAAACAGAAACTTTTGGATTTTTTAGGGTGCTCTAAAAATTCTGGACTTGTGATATGTTATATTACACTCAATAAGCTTTCCATAGACTCTGAAACGGACTAAATCCAACATCGGAGGAGAGAGTTATGGGATTTCTACCAAACTACTCAAAGATAAGAAAAACTGTTAAAAGGACAGTTTTGTAACAGCCACTTCCGGGCTAAATTCCGGGAGCTTAACATGTCAAAATATGGATTGTGATAGATGAAAACTGTAGATCGGAAAGAAGAGAATCCAAAAAAATTGACGGATCATTAATCGGAGTTATAGATTTAATTTTATTCAAGTTTTGGTAAAGGACTCCAAAACTACCAAATGACAAAAAGTTGCTGCCCAAATTTTTCCTGGGGCTATTTTGGACATTTATTTAATGAGAAAAATTGCAGTATTTTGGGAAATGAAAATATATGGTATTATGTAGCTCGTGTCCAAAAATGAGCTAATTCCGAGTTAAAACGACCAAGTTATGACCATTACAATTTTTGTGATTTTCCGACGGAAATCGCTATAAACAGAGTTCTACAACTCCGATTGCCACGAAATTTAAAATGGAGCATCACGTTAACATATATAAGGTTATTCCAAGAGATGGGAATGTTTGGAGTTAAGCACGAAGTAGCTAATTTCTTAAGCTACGCACTAGAATTAATTTTTGAAAAAATACTAAAGGAAATTAGAAAATTATGAAAAAATACTTTTTGTGTATGAAATACATGTATATATGTTTGACCAAAGGATAGGAAAATAATAAACTGATTTGGTATTTTCATAAAACGGATATAGAATACAGCTTGCTGGATTATATAATTTGTGATTCCAGTTTGCTGGATTGAGAAATAATTTACTGGATTAGAAAGTCTGATGAATACAGCTTGCTGGATTGAAAAGAAGTTGACTGAATTGATGGATTAGTGAATCCAGGTTGCTGAATTAGAAATTTGGTTGCTAGATTTAGAATCCAGGTTGCTGGATTAGTATTTAACTTACTAGGTGTTAACGAATAACTTATGAAATGAAAAGGCGAGTGTTAAATCATATAAATGTGATTCTAAGTAATTGTTAAGTGCTTAGGCAGAGTTTAATTGAACTTAAACTCGATATTTATTCCGACTAGACCGTCGGGATGTTAAAATTGTGTCGGTTTCAACTCAAACTTAATAGTCTAATTTGATGCTAAGTTTTATGTGCTGTATAGACTGATAGGCTTATGTGTTATGTGTTTAGGTTATTCTGTGGATATAAATATAACAGTATTATACTGTGATGATATTATTCTAATATTGGAGATCTATATTATTAATATTAGGTCTTCGGGTAAAGCGTTATTAAATTGTGTTGCGGTAATCAACGGTTCAGGCAAGTTTTCTTTTACTTAACTCTAAAAAGAGTAGTTTCTTCAAGCTTATGGTTAATCATTGATGATTGCCATGAAATTTGTACTCTGTACATCTTGCATGTATAAGTCAGGTATGAAAGGCTGATCACCTTCATTACCAGTTGGTTCAGAAATGTTTGTTCATGTTTAAAACTTGTTCAGTCAAAAATTTGTTCGTGCTAGTTCTCAATTATATTGATGAATTATAGCAAGCTCATTATTTATACTCTTCAATCATGATATATCGTAATATTGTTGTATATAAACTTGCTGGGGCAACTTTCAAGCTCACCCTTGCTATATCATGATAAAACATTGCAGAAAAGGCGAACGTGTTCGGATACAGGAAAAGGTTAATGCCAAGTCCGGCTTGGGATAAAAAGTGCAGCTAGTTTGTAATAACGTATTTGATAAATATTGTTGTGTAATAGATATTTTATGAAATGTGTATTAAGTTAAGGTTACTCGACCTTGGGGAAATAGTGTGTAATGTATTGTATAAACAATTTATGTTTATATCTTTCGCAAATAGTGATAGAAATAGCGTACCAATTCCGCGGTGATTCGGGGCCCGAATTCGGGGTTACTATAGATCTAAACAAAAATATGTTAGTTTTGAATGATATTTCTATTGTTAATGAATTTCCTGACGTATTCCCTGAAAAACTTCATAGCCTACCCCCAGAGCGTGAAATTGAATTTTGTATCGACCTTGAACCTGGTACAAAACCTATTTCCAAAGCCCCATATCGAATGGCTCCTATTGAACTTCAGGAGTTAAAGACCCAACTACAGGAATTGTTAGACATCAGTTTCATTCGTCCTAGTACCTCTCCTTGGGGTGCTCCTGTTCTATTCGTGAAAAAGAAAGATGGGAGTATGCGACTTTGTATTGATTATCGAGAGTTGAATCATGTCACCATCAAAAATAGGTACCCATTGCCACGTATTGATGACCCGTTTGACCAGTTACAAGGAGCCAAATTCTTTTCAAAGATTGATCTTCGTTCTGGATATCACCAATTAAAAATTAGAACCGATGACATTCGAAAGACGGCTTTCAGAACTCGGTACGGGTATTATGAATTCCTAGTCATGTCCTTTGGATTGACTAATGCTCCTGCTGCCTTCATGGATATGATGAACCGAGTATTCAAGGAATATTTGGATCACTTTGTGGTCGTCTTTATTGATGACATCCTCATTTATTCCAAAAGTTGTGAAGATCATGAGCAACACTTGAGGCTGATACTCCATAAGCTTCGTGAATACAAGCTTTATGCCAAGTTGAAGAAATGCGAGTTCTGGATTGAGGAAGTAGCATTCCTTGGGTACGTGGTATCAAGTCATGGAATATTTGTTGACCCAGCAAAGATTGAAGCTATTCAAAGATGGGAGCAACCTAAATCAGTGACCGAAGTACGTAGCTTTCTCGGCTTAGCTGGTTATTATCGGAGATTCGTAGAAGGGTTTTCTCGAATTGCTACTCCACTAACTCAGCTGACTCGGAAAGATACAAAGTTTGGTTGGAGCAAGGAATGTGAGAAAGGTTTTCAAGAACTCAAGAGGAGACTCATTTCAGCACCTGTTCTGACAATACCATTTGGTTCGGAGGGATTTGTCATCTACAGTGATGCTTCGGGCAAAGGGTTAGGATGTGTTCTCATGCAACATGAGAAAGTCATAGCCTATGCCTCGCGACAACTCAAAGAATATGAGAGGAATTATCCTACTTATGATCTAGAGTTGGCAGCTGTTGTCTTCGCACTAAAGATTTGGAGGCATTACTTGTATGGGGAGAAAGTGGAAATCTTTACAGATCATTAAAGCCTCAAATATTTCTTCACTCAAAAGGAACTCAACATGCGACAATGACGTTGGCTTGAACTGTTGAAAGATTATGATCATACCATCCAATACCATCCTGGAAAAACGAACGTTGTAGCTGACGCATTGAGTAGAAGATCATATGCGGGTACGAGTGCAATATTGTCAACGCAAAGGCCCATTTTGTATGACTTGCAAAGGATGGAGATAGAGATAAAGACTCCAGGGACCCACGTGATGATGGCGAATATACGAGTAGAACCGACTTTAATTTATAAAATTAAAGCTGCTCAAGTTACAGATCCGGAGCTGATGCGTATGAGGAAGAAAGTACAAAAAGGTGTGATACCGAAAGAAAGAATCGATTATGAAGGAATACTTCGAGTCAACTCCAGACTTTTTGTTCCTAACGATCCTGAGTTAAAGTATAAAATCATGATGGAGGCGCACAACACACAATTTTCAATCCATCCGGGGAGTACCAAAATGTATCATGATCTTCGTCATACATTTTGGTGGAGCAATATGAAGAGAGAGATAGCGTTGTTTATCTCAAGGTGTCTAACTTGTCAACGAGTCAAGGCGGATCATCAGGTACCAAAAGGTCCATTGCAACCACTTGAAATTCCAGAATGGAAGTGGGATCACATTACCATGTATTTCGTTACTGGTCTACCCAAGGTTTCTCAAGGCATTGATGCAATTTGGGTCATTGTTGATAGATTGACCAAATCTACTCATTTCTTACCAATACGAAAAACTTATACAATTGAACGTCTTACTCATATGTACATAAACGAGATTATAAGACTGCATGGTATGCCAGTATCCATAGTTTCTGATCGAGACCGAAGATTCACTTCACGATTTTGGGTTAGTTTACAAAAAGCTATGGGCACGGATTTACGATTTAATTCGGCGTATCATCCTCAGACGGACGGACAATCAGAGAGGACTATTCAAACTCTTGAAGATTTATTAAGGCTCTGCTTCCTTGACTTCAAGGGAAGTTGGGACAAGTTCTTACCGTTGGTGGAGTTTTCCTACAACAAATCGGCCCATTTTTAATCCTCGATCGAGTAAGAACTGTGGCCTATAAACTCGCTTTACCGCCAAGTATATCTCGTGTTCATAACGTTTTTCATATATCCATGTTACGTAAATATGTGGAAGACCCGAACCACATTATTGAGTTAGAACCGGACGAAATAGCGGAATATTTGATGTATGAAGAGGTTCCTGTTCAAATCTTGGATAAGAAGGAACATATTTTACGCTCCAAGGTTATACCTCAAGTCAAAGTTTTGTGGAGAAACCACGATGTTGAGGACATGACTTAGGAGTTAGAATCTAAAATGAAATCAAGGTATCCTTACCTCTTTGATATACCAGGTACGTACCCTAATTTCGAGGGCAAAATTTCATAAGAATGGGAGGTTGTAAAACCCCAACTTTTTGAATAAAGATGAATTTTCTATAAATATTATTTTTGAATATTATGGTTGAAATTGATATAATGTTATAGTTGTGGGTAATATTTATAAATTTTGCAAAGTACGCAAGTTGTTATATAATATTCAATTAGTCGGGGAATATTCGTACAACGGCACAATCATTGGTGGACCCCACAACGGAATTATTGTCGGATTGAGAAAACGACAAAAATACTTTATGAAAATAACAGCGGAATTTTTACCGTTAACTGTTGAAACACTCGGTGTTAAAAGTACAGTAATACGCGTGGTTGCATAGTAGCACACGGTATTAATTATTAATGCTTATATGATAAGTCACTCAGTTTTGTTGGTATTATTAATGTAATTATACAGAAAACCTTTTTATATAAAACAGAATACTTTTATAAAGTTATTCTATAAATAGAATATATTATATTCTATTATGCATAGTGTTGCATAGTGTCTGTATAGTGTTTTGCATAGTAAAATCTTTTTATATAAAATAGAATACTTTAATAAAGTTATCTGTTTTATTAGACAATAATTAGAATATATTATATTTTATTATGCATAGTATTTGCATAGTGCCTGCATAGTATTTGCATAGTGCCTGCATAGTATTTGCATAGTAAAATCTTTTATAAAGTTATTCATTTTATTAGATTATAAATAGAATATATTTTATTTTATTTAAAATATTTTGCTTTAAATATGGACCGTCAGATTAAAGTAAATCAATCTGGACCGTTCATGAGTTAGTTACTATGCAGTCCATTTTTCTATAAATAGAAGCTCATTCCTTCATTATTTTCTTACGAATTCACTAAAACTCTAGAGAGATAAACTATAGAGAGAAAGAAGAAAGTATTCTGCTACTTCACTACTTATATATCTAGTACTCTTCTTCTTAAGGCAGGGAATATTATTTGTTGTACTCGTAAGGGGTGTTATTCTTTTGTATTCATGAAGAGAACTTATATTATTCCATTCTTTATTATTCTGTTGGAATAACCTGTATACGCGGGCTAACCTATACTTGGTGAAATTCTTCTATTATTCTGTCTTTATTATTTTTTTGAAATATCTTGTCTGTGCGTTTTACGCTTGACCTGATTCCGTCTTTATTATTCTGTTGGAATATCCTGTCTGTGCGAATTTCGCCGAACCTGATTTCGTTCTTATTAGTATTCTATTGGAATAACCTGTCTATGCGAAGTACAACGTGCATTGTGATTTCTATTGTTATTCCATTCTTTATTATTCTGTTAGAACATCCTGTCGGTGCGAATTTCACCTGACCTGGTTCCGTTATTTAGTATTCTGTTGGAATAACATGTCTATGCGAAGTACCGCATGCATGGTGATTTCTTTTGTTATTCCATTCTTTATTATACTCAATCGGTTAAAGTTTTGACTTCTATACTCCATGAAATTAGTGAAATATCCTTGATATTTGCTCTTCATCTAGTATCTTTTCATGAAAATATTTTTCTGAGCATTCCTGAATTTTACTCTATAAAGCAGTATCATGTTGACAATTTGGACATTATTAGTTCATGTATAAATTAATTCTTGAAATTGTTTTATTGAATTCTTATATCATTGTCATCATCCTCATGTTTATATTTTTTTGAAAGTCATATGTGGTCTGTAGTGCATAGATGGACTTGGTATGATTATGACCAGGAATTATTCGGTGTAATCATGATCGTAATGTTACAAATGATGTGGTAAAAGTCCTCATTGTTCCGTAGTGCATTGATGGACAGTTGTTGGCATGATCATGACCATTAATGAATACATAAATATTCTTGGCCCGTAGTGCATGGATAATTGTGATCGTGATACTAAAGAATATCCTTGGCCATAGTGCAGGGTTGATTCGATAATGTGGATTATTTATTAAGCTGAGTCCCAGCGATAAAAGTGATGAAAACCCTTTTAAATCATAAAAGATAGTAGATTTCATTCTTTACTTGACTCTTTTAATGGATTGTTTGTTCCGCTGCAGTTAAACTTGATGTTTGTTATATTATATCAGTTTAACACTGTTTAAGGCTAATGATAATTTATTCTGCATTATCTTAGTCATAATATTTCTTAATGGGCTAGTTGAGCTCACCCTTTCTTTCATTGTTCTCTTTAGGAAATGAGAATATAGTTGGGACGAGTCGGGGAACGGAGTGATGGTCCTAGAAGGTGCATTAGTAGTCCTCACTATTCTGTGAAATAGTGTGATAATAATTGTAATGAGGACTCTTTTTGAGTTTGTATACTCTCTAGTAGACAATATTTATATTCAAACTCACAGTTTATGTTTTGTCGTATTGTACACAACAGTTGTATTATTAAGTTATATTTGAATTATGTACCATGTATCTGGCGACTCAAGATGGGTGATGTATACCTAATTTTGGGGGCTTCACACTTATTCCCTTGAACGTCTTGTTCGTATGTACGTGAATGAGATTGTGAGATTTCATGGCATGCCAGTATCCATAGTTTCGGATCGTGACCCAAGATTTACTTCACGATTTTGGGTTAGTTTGCAGAAAGCTATGGGCACGGATTTACAATTCAGTTCGGGAAACTATCCTTAAACGGACGGACAATCAGAGAGGACTATTCAAACTCTTGAATATCTATTAAGACTCTGTGTCCTAGATTTCAAAGGAAGTTGGGATAAGTACTTGCCACTGGTGGAATTCTCCTATAACAACAGTTATCAAGCAAGTATAGGCATGGCTCAATTCGAGGCGTTGTATGGACGAAAGTATCGTTCTCCAATATGTTGGGACGAGGTGGGAGAAGAATCATTGTTGGGACCAAAATTAGTACGCGTGACTACAGAAAAGATCCAAATGATTCGACAACTTATAAAGACCTCAAAAGATCGACAAAAGCGTTATGCTGATCTTCATCGAAAGGATGTAGAATTTAATATTGGAGATCATGTACTGTTTACGTATTGCTCCATGGAAGGGAGTTACAAGATTTGGGAAGAGATGAAAGCTCAATCCACGATTTGTTGGTCCATTTGAAATTCTTGACCAAATAGGAAATGTGGCCTATAGACTCGCATTACCTCCAAGCATGTCTCGTTTTCATAATATTTTTCATATATCTATGCTTCGTAAGTATGTGAAAGACCGAAACCACATTATTGCATTAGAACCCGACGAGATAGCCGAAGATTTAACGAACGAGGAGGTACCTGTCAAGATATTGGATAGGAAAGAGCATGTCCTACGAACAAAGGTTATACCACAAGTCAAGGTTTTTTGGAGGAACCATGCTATTGAAGAAATGACCTGGGAGTTGGAATCTGAAATGAAAGCGAGGTACCCTCACCTTTTTGAAACACCAGGTACGTACGTCAATTTTGAGGACGAAATTTTATAAGGAGAGGAGGTTGTAAGACCCCAACTTATTATAAATAAAATTAAATTTTCTCTATTCATTCTCTTGAAATAATAAGGAGTTAATTTGATATAATATTTTGGTTATGGGTGAAATGTGCAAATTTTACAAAACAAGCAAGTGGTTATAAAATAATCATTATTGTCGGGGAATATTCGTTTGGTCAGGGAATATTCTTTTTGTCGGGAATATTCGTACGACGGCGCAGTCATTTGTGGGCCCCATAACGGAATAACTGTCGGATGAAGAAAACGACAAAGTTTGAGTTTTTATAAATAACAACATAGTTATTACCGTTAACACTGTTGGATTACCTAGTGGTTAAAATATATTAATACGCGTGGTTGCATAGTAGCACACGGTATTGCTTAGTTTTGTTGAATTATTGATTCTTACGTAAGAAGACACTACTCAATAATTATTACAGTAGTTATTGTTCAATATTTTATTTTATTGATTCAATAATTGATGCGTTGATATTTAATATTATTGTTGTTTTAATAATTATCACTGCACAGTATTTTCCATTATCAGATCAATAAATCATATTATTTGAATAATATTATTAGATAACATTATTGGCAATGTCTAGAAAGTTCTGTCAAGAAGAGGTTTGGTCACCTAATTGCGCGCCAGTAAGGAGAAATCCTTATTGGAAAACCCCATCTTTCCTAGGAACGACCTGGCTGTCATAATTGTGATTCTGTAATATTATTTGTGAGTAATTAATTATTGATTTATATGATAAGAAAATATTTATTTTATGTGGATATAAATGAAAGAATTTTAGCATGAAATAATTGTTGAAAGTTTGGCATAATTTTTGTGGAATTACAATTATTTCTCCAATAGAATATTCATTCAAAATATTATTATAATATTTTATAATTGGTTAAATAATAATATTATATATATATATATATATATATATATTTATGCATGTGATTAAAAGAAGAGGTGAGTAAATTGTATTCATATTCATTATTCAAAAGGAGTATGCCTTTGTTTGATTTCTAAGTGGTGGGTGGAAGAAACATCTTGCTTATATGCTTTGTTCTTTTGTGAATGGTCATTTATTTCTCCTGCAAAGATGTGCCTCTAACTTTTATGGGCCTATAAAGATGTTAAATAAGGATTTTGGCTAAGAAGAAATGAAAGGATCCTTTGTTTTCAAACAACTGATAAGCCCTCACCCAATAATGAATGTGAGTTAGGCTTTGTATTCCTGCAAGCTTATTTCAAAGAGTGGGCCCCAGCATTGAAAAAAGAGAGGAGTAAGGCAAACATTAGGCAGAGAAGGAAAAATATGAAAGTTAGGCAGAATGCCTTGAAAATTTCTCTTCCACACGTTGCTATAAATAGGGGGTAACCCCTCCTTCCTCAACACACCACTTTCAATTCTTATTCTAAAGTATTGTGAGTATTTTTCTTGAGTATAAGAATATTTTGAGCATAGTTTTCGGCAAGATTTTCTCACAATAATATCCGATATTCTAGTCAAATCCAGTTTGTACCAAGGTAAAGGATATTATTTTATTGCTTCTATAATTCCTGAAATAATTAAAAATTTTGCTTCATCTAATATCATTTCATAGGAATATTGGTTTGAACTTTTTATCAAATTTAGAACTTTTCATGACTGGATACTATTCACGGGTACTGTTCACAGAAGAAAAAAAATTTCTTCCAAGTTATCTGTTGTGACCCTTATTCTTAAAATTAAATCCATGTTTTGATCTTCATTCTTGAATTTTACTCCACTATAGTTTATTATGGAGTATTATTGATCTTGGATAAACTGTAATACGAATCCCTAATATTTGTCCTTTTGTCTCACTGGATTCGTTTTCTTTAAAATATTTTTCATCATCCTCAGTCTTAAATGATGATGTTACTTAATATCTTTGGCCTGTAGTGCAAAGATGAATGATTAATTGATGAATATCTTTGGCCCGTAGTTCAAAGATGAACAGGTGTTGAGATGAACATGACCGACTGGTGATACAAATGAATATCTTTAGCCTGTAGTGCAAAGATGAATATTTGATTCATGATGTATATTGATTGATGTTACAGGGATAAATTATTGATGATGGACTTTTAAATCTTAGAAGATAGTAGAATTCTTTCTCTACTTGACTATTCTAATAGATTGTTGTTTCCGCTGCAGTTGTTGATCTAAAACTTGTTGTCTATTATATCTTATCAGATTTTTCCCTGTTGAAGACTAATAATAAATTGTTGTATATTATCTTAGTCATAATATTCTTTATTGGGCTAGTTGAGCTCACCCTTTTCCTTTTTGTTCTATTTTTCTTCTCATGAGGTGAGAACATAGCAGGAACTAGTCGGGGTATGGAGTGATGGTTAAGGATAGATGTATTAGTAGTCCTCACTATTTTGTAAAATAGTGTATCAATAATTGTAATGAGGATTCCTTTTGAGTTTGTGTATTCTCTATTAGACTATATTTGTATTCAAACTCACAGTATATGTGTTGTCGTATTTTGCACGACAATTGTATTACTGAAGTTGTAATTTTCTTTCTGTACCATGTATTTGGCGACTCAGAATGGGTGTTGTATACCTATTTTGGGGGCGTCACATATTACATATTCAACCCATGGTTCATTACAAACGGCCAAACGGGTCTTCAATGTTTCTGCATATCAGCTTCAATTTCTTGTATAATTCTATAAAATCATATTAAAAACTATTTTCATAAAACAGAAACCTTGATCAGCAGTCAAGGGGAGGTACATAGGAAGGATGTATATATACATCAGAAAATTAGATAGGCAAGGTACGCATACCCTATTTATGAAAATCACATTCATTCAAGTATCCATTAAAATTAAATTCAATCACATTGGTTAATAGTCCATATATAATTATCCCCGTTATTATCATACATATCATCATATACATTATCATACATATATACCATTTCAATTTTTTACGATCCTAAGATTTAATTTGAGTAAGAGGACGAAGAACATAGATGGAAGCATTTTTTGTATTGTATTGTATGATTTAATGATTTTTGGCTGCAGATATTGATCTTCAATGTTTGGCTAAGAGGAAATTTTGATCGATTTCTGATGGTTTAATATTTGTTGTTTTTGATTAGCATTAATGTATAATATAAAGTGGTTTGACAAATTTTTCTTTTCATATATAATAATTGTGTAACCAAACATTAAAATACTCTTTTTTTAGTTACACATCAGCTGAACAATGGTCTACCCAAAGAGTCACGTGAGTAATTTTTGATGTGACAGGACCTATTGAATGAAAGTGAAAAAAATTAATAATTTAATCATTTAATTGTCAAAATTAAAAAGTGAATCACTGAAATAAAATATAGTTTATAGTTTAGGGTAATAATTCATATTTAAGCTTAATTCTTTAATCCACATAATATCCATTTATTCACATCTTTTTATTATTTTAATATTTTTTTTTTTTGAGGGATTGGTGGAGTGGGGGTGGTGGAGCCGTGGATGGATGGGGGAACATGTGAATTTAGCTAAAACTTTTACTCTCTCTCCAAAATTAAGCCGTCCTATTCTAAGGTAGACATGCAAGGTCAAAAGTGAGTATGGGGAAGATGCTAGATCACAAAGTACAGGAAAGGTTTGTAGATAAGATAAGCACAATGACTCACAAACCAATTAATAGAATACTTTCCTCCATACAAGGTTGTACGAATCCTGAACCACATTTAACATCATCCACTCTCTCTCTCTCTCTCTCTATATATATATATATATATATATATATATATATATATATATTCTCAAAAATTCTACGCCGACCGGGTCCTAGCGACATTGCTAGCGACCGGTCCAAATTTTTTTTTTTTTTTTTTTTTTTAAAAATATCTCCCAAATAATTTATAAGATTTATTGGAACTGAAATTTTTTCAGAATAAAATATTTTGGATGTCATTTGGATACATGTAAAAAATATGCCCGTACAGTCTGTACAGGCATATTTTTTACATGTATCCAAATGACATCCAAAACACTTTATTCTGAAAAAATTTCAGTTCCAATAAATCTTATAAATTATTTGGGAGATATTTAAAAAAAAAAAAAAAAAAAATATTTGGACCGGTCGCTAGCAATGTCGTTAGGACCCGGTCGGCGTAGAAAAACTCATATATTCTCTCTCCAAATGTCATTTTATCATTATATGCCCATAAATATTAAGCAGATTAACTTGTCGGCAAATTTTCAGGCTCGTGTCCTCACATTCTTTCTTTTATCTTATAATTTATGGAAAGCAATTCAGTTTCATGTCTTATCAATAACAATATATTGTCCATAGGCTGGCAACATGGAGTGCATATTTAGGTACTCTTTTTCATTTATCAATGATCCCATAATATGATGATAAGTGAGTCGATTATTTCGTTTAAAATTTAAATTTTTATTTACAATTTATGATTGGTGGTAATTTTATATCTTACACTTTGTTTACAGAGAATTCTTAAATTTTAACCCCCGCCATAAGCACAGTGAAAATTTCTTCGGATAGGCGCAAATTGTCAGTTTGAGAATTTAGAATAGTTTACATACCTCTCATTTTTTGCACACAAAAAAGGGACTCTATAATAAGTGTTTATATACATATATATACATATACAGGGAGGATCTAAAGCGGACCAATGAACGGACCAAGTCAAAAACACGCGGGTTTCAGGGCCAACCCGGACCAACCCGCGGGTTGGCCCTGAAACCCGCGTATTTTTGACATGGTCCGTTCATTGGTCCATTTTTTTTGTCCGCTTTAGATCCTGCCTGTACATATATATACTATACCTTACCCGTCCTTGAATAGTTGAATTTATTGTTCCATACCTATTTCACCCCTGAAATATTTAGGTTATACATATAACAAAAAATATATACAATAAATCATACTCATATACATATAAATGAACGTACGTTTTAAATCTTGAAAAAATTTACTCCAACAAAACAAACGATATATACAAAGTTTATCTTCTACATTTATTCAAACTATCATAAACATATAAATAAACATTATTTTAGTACATAGGGAATCTACATAATACAGAGATTGGCTCGATCGAAGGCAAGTTCGGGAGACTATATGCACGTTTCATTACACAAAAATTGGAGTATTTAGTATGTCTCCATCATTAGAAGCCCAAATATAATTAAAATATTACTAGTATTAATTAAAAAGTAATTTATTTAACTCACAAAGATAGTATTTAGGATTTAAAAACAACACACCAAAAATCTCTTTTTTTGCCTTAGTCTCTAGAACAGTGAAAACAACCAAAAAGAGCAGGTTCACCCTTTTCTGTCACATCCAAAGCCTCTATTACGATGCGTGTACAGGTCCAATGCTACCGTCACAAATGATACAAATAGGACTAAAAATGAATTCGGATTCGATACTTAAACGAGACGAATTCGAATCTATTTTGATACTCGAACACTTGTACGAGTCGAATATGAGTCACCTACTACTCGTTCATTTAAAGTATCAAATTTTCCTTAATTACCTCACTGATACATATTCGATACAAATTTGTTTGATTCTTACCCAGTATTGAGTTACACAATTTATTTAATATACATTATTTAACAATTAAATTCTCCACATACTTTTAGAATAGAAAATAGTTCATTAATTGTTTCAAGAGTGATAATAATATCTCAATAATTTTTTTACGAGGCTAGAGATCTAATTTGAAGTGTTTAAATTTTAATTATATCAACTACTTGACTGAGTTAATTTTATATACATTATCATAATATATATTATTCGGGTTTAATTCTTGTATGTCACAAATAGGGGTGATAACCGAGCCAAGTAGTTCGGTACTCGACTCGAGATCGGCTCGAAAATATGATACAAAGCTCGAATTCGAAGTTGATTCGAATCGAATCTAATCCATACTCGTTTTCTGTTTAATGATACACGAGTCGAACTTGAGCAGACCAGTGTTCGCTCATATTAAGGTTCGAGTATTTCATTTTTTTCTCAAACCATACTCTATACATGCTCGATGGATCATATTCGAATATTGGTCTGATCCATGCTAGTAAGTTAAATATGTGATATTTGTATCAATCTTTAAAATTTATAAAGTGTAGTATGAAATTGTGTAAACTTGTACTTGAATAAATCAATTAATTAAATGCCAATTTATATTACATTCTTTATAATTTCAATACATAAATAAAAGTGAAAAAGTTTTATATATAAATATTAATTAAGTAACCAATTTAGTATGTAGTGGTTCAATATTAAGTGAAATGGTTTATATTCGAAACTCGATTTGAAGGCTCGTGAGTAACTCGTTTTGTAAACGAGTCGAGTACTTACGAGCCAATTAGGTCCGAGTAATGATTCGAGTCAAATCTGGCGCAAAAATATAAATCTCTTATCGAATCCGAGCTCAATTTTTTCGAGTCGAGCCGAATCTGAGCATGAAGGTGTTCGCTGAGATTCGACTCGTTTGCACCCCTAGTCACAAATATTCGCGAATAGTTTGATTAAAAAATGAGTCAAGTTGAACTTAAGTACAATAAATTGAGTCGAATTCGAATCTGTACAAAGATTGCAAAATTTTATTTAAATCCAAATACGAATACGAGTACCTTAAAAAAATTTGAGTAGAATCTGAGTAAAATACTATTCGACTCGATTCGGGATCATTTCCACCCATAACTGCATATACTAGTAATCAAACAAATCATATATCTATATCTCACACTAAACCTATTAAAATGACAGAATATTCTCAAGTTATTATCATAATTTTATCATCATACACCAGTAACAACTAAAAAATTTTAGTTATGAATATATACATGGAACACATATTTTTTATATTTACAAATTTAATAAAAGTACCTCTTTTTATGAAACAATGTGTAATTATTTATATTTCACCATTTATTATTAAACTTACAGCTTTTAATTTTTAGGATATACATATAACACTTTTGTTTAATATTCATTAATTTTATAAATGTGTCTGGAATGAAGGAGGTCATAAATTTTCTCAAGTAATTTTCTTTTACTTTTTCCAAGTATAAGAAGAGAAATATAATTTAATAAATTTAAAAGGGTTGAACTTAAAGGGGCGACGAATATTGTCAAAAGTACACTTCTTAACCGAATGAGAGAGAAACGGTTAAATGAATGTTTAGTTATTTGGGTTGAAAATAATGTATTCGGAATCATTAATAATGAAGATATCAAGGAATATTTTTAAAGTTATGGAGTCTATAAAAAGGATATTCTAATTTGTAAACTATTATGTTTATTTAATATTTGGATATTATTTTTTTGGGTTATGTTTGTTTGCAAAGATAACATTTAAGATTGAACTATTAATCTCAAGTCTTGTTTGTTTTTAAAATTAGACTTGTAACTATTAATCCTGAAATAATAAAATAACTTAAAAATGGGACTGTATGATACCATGTTCAGCCAGGTATTCTAATTCTTATCATTTAAGACTAAAAATTTATGGACAAAATTAACATTTGTCTTTATTTAAAATGATTGTTGTATCATATCATACCATTCTATACTTACACTATTAGAACCGTAACTTCATAAAATCAATGTCGTATTAGAAGACATGACACTGGTGATTATCCGTGATAGCAATTCACATAATAACTCTAATAGAACACTACTTTGTAATAGTTTTTTGTTTGTAGAAAAATTGAAAAAAATATAAAAGAGAGAAAATACATGTGCAAAATAATCGTTTTCTTATCTATAAACTTATTCCATATATGCATATATCTTATTATTGAAGCATTCAACTCAAAATTAATTGGCAATGAGTGGAGTAGTCTTTCAAGTTATATATTGATCGAGTTTTTGGTCTTAGTTGTCTCATGTGGGACTTTATACATGCGCCGCTTACTTATGTGTGGCATAATTTTGAGCCAAACATGTGGACAATTTTAATTGAGTGACGTAGAGCATGTAGGTCGTTGGTCCTACACATGAATTATGTGAGACCCCAGATTTTATGAATAAATATTTAATTTTTTCGAAATATATTTTTGAATATTATGGTATGGATTTGATATAATGTTATAGTTGTGGGTTATATTTATAAATTTTGCAAAGTATGCAAGTTGTTATATAATATTCGATTGGTCGGGGAATATTCGTTTTAACAGGGAATATTGTACGACGACACAATCATTGGTGGACCCCACAACGGAAGTATTGTCATAGTTAGAAAATAACAAAATTATCTTTCTATAAAAATAACGGCGGAGGTGTTACCGTTAAAACTTTTGAACTACCCGGTAGTAAAGTATAGTAATACACGTGGTTGCATAGTAGCACACGGTATTGATTATTGATGCTTACGTGAGAAGTCACTCAATTATACTCAATTATTGCTACAGTAATTATTGCATCATATCTCTCATATTATTGATTCAATTATTGTTACAGTATCATCTGCATAATATGTTATATTATTAAATCAATAATTGAGACAACAAAGTTATTCATATTATTATTTGCAATATTAACAATGTCTAAAAGTTCTGTCAATGAGAGGTTTAGTCACCTAATTACGCGCCAATGAGGAGAAATCCTTATCGGAAAGCCCCCTCTTTCCTAGGAACGACCTGATTGTTAAATATTGTGAATTATAATATTAATGATGAATAAGTTCGTGTTAATTAAAGATGAATTTTATAGTTCCATTGTGTTGGACTTATTTGTGTTAGTATAATTGATGTCTGGAGGTTATAATGTTCAATCGGGTATTCGGGGCACTTTTTGTGTCGAAGTACTATTCATGAGTTACTATTCACGAGTTACTATTCATGAGTTACTATTCACGAGTTACTATTCACGGGTTACTATTCACCCGTAAGATATATTTCTTTTCGGTCCAAAATATTTTTGGGTACAATATTATTCCATGAGAAGATGTGCTAATTTTTCAGACCGTTGGCTGAAGATATAATAGTAAATCAATATGGACCGCTGGTGAAAAGTTATAATAGTGAATCAATATGGATCGCTGGTTTAAAATTTTAATAGTAAATCAGTATTGACCGTTGCTTTAAGTTTTAATAGTAAACCAATATGGACCGTTCGTTTAAAAGTAAATCAATCTGGACCATTTTAGTTACTATTCAGTCCATTCTCCTATAAATAGAAGCTCATTCCTTCATTATTTCTTACGAATTCACAGAAACTCTAGAGAGAGAAACTATAAAGAGAAAGAAGAAAAGTATTCTGCTACTTCACTACTCCAATATTCAGTTTCTTCTAAGGTAGGAAATATTATTTGTTGTACTCTTAAGGGGTATTCTTTCTTTTTTATTCATGAAGAGAATTTCTATTATTCCATTCTTTATTTTTCTGTTGGAATAACATGTATACGCGGGATACCCTATACTTTGCAAAATTCTTCTGTTATTCTATTCTTTATTATTATGTTGGAATAACCTGTTTATACGAAGTATCGCATACATGGTGAAATTCTTCTAATATTCCGTTCTTTATTATTCTGTCGAAATATCCTGTCTGTGCATTTACGCCGGACCTGGTTCCATTATTTATTATTCTGTCGGAATATCCTGTCTGTGCGTTTACGCCGGACCTGGTTCTATTATTTATTATTTTGTCAGAATATCCTGTCTGTGCGTTTACGCTGGACCTGGTTCCATTATTTATTATTCTGTTGGGAATAACCTATCGGTGCAGTCTATCGCACGCATGATGAATCCTTCTGTTATTCCATTCTTTATTATTCTGTTGGAATAATCTGTCTATGTGGATTACCACATGCATGGTGAATGATCCTTTGTATTCATTCCTTATTAAATTGTGGAAATGATCTGTATACGTGGATTACCGCATGGCGGATGAAAATCCATTTGCAGTTTCATATATTCAATTATACTCAGTTGGTTAAAGTTTTGGCTTCTATACTCCATGAAATTAGTAGAATATCCTTGATATTTGCGCTTCATCCAGTATCTTTTCATGAAAATATTTCTTCTGAGCATTCTTGAATTTTACTGCACAAAGCAGTATCATGTTGACAATTTGGACGTTATTGAGTTCAGGATAAATTAACTTATAAATCTTTAAAATTTATTCTTGAACTTATTTTATTGAATTGTCATCATCCTTATGATTATATTATGTTAAAAGTCATCTTTGGCTTACGTGCATAGATGGACTTGATATGATTATGACCAGGGATTATTCGGTATAATCATGACCGTAATATGACGAATGATGTGGTAAAAGTCCTCATTGGCCTGTAGTTCATTGGTGGACAGTTGTTGGTATGATTATGACCAGGAATTTTTCGGTATAGTCATGACCATTGATGATTACATAAATATCCTTGGCCGTGGAGCAGGGATGACTCGATTTTATTTATTAAACTGAGTCTTAGCGATAAAAGTGATAAAAAAACCTTTCAAATCATAGAAAATAATAGATTTTATTCTCTACTTGACTCTTCTAATAGATTATTTGTTCCGTTGCAGTTAAATTTGATGTTTATTATATTTTATCAGTTTAACATCGTTGAAGGCTAATGATAATTTATTATGCATTATCTTAGTCATAATATTTTTTACTGGGCTAGTTGAGCTCACCCTTTCTTTCACTGTTCTCTTCAGGAAATGAGAACGTAGCTGGAACTAGTCGGGGAACAGAGTGATGGTCCTAGATGGTACATTAGTAGTCCTCACTCTTCTGTAAAATAGTGTGATAATAAATGTAATGAGGACTCCATTGAGTGTGGATATTGTCTAGATGACAATATTTGTATTAAAACTCACAGTCTATGTTTTGTCGTATTTTACACGACTGTTGTATAATTAAGTTGTATTTGTATTCAGTACCTTGTATTTGGCGACTCAAGATGGGTGATGTATACCTATTTTGGGGGCATCACAAATTATGTATGCTCTAATACAATAATAGAACAAGCCATTTATTATTAATCAATTATAAAATTACATTACATCACTATTAATATATAAACATAATTATGAGGTGTTCTATGTGAATACAAAAACTAACAATAGTTATCATACATACATATACATATATATATATATATATATATATATATACACACACACACATATGTACATACATATTTATAAGTTACATAATATACTATTAAATATTCTATTTTAATAACCATTATCAATACTAAATATGTAAGTTACATACTAATATTAAGTTAGTGGTTAATTAGAATTTAAATAATTTTCAATATTTTCCTTTTATTCTAAAATAAAATAGACTACACCTCGTGTACGTATAAAGTGACTAATAGTCTTTTTCTAATAAAACAAACTAAGGAAAATTAATTTTTATTAAATAATTTTGCACATTATTAAATGTCTCACTATAGACACAAATCAAATAAAATTTTCTTTTATTCTCCACATTTGAGAAATAAATTACACATTTATATTTACTTAAATTATGTCTACAAATGGGTTTTATTAAACACAAACTTAACAATTATTAAGCCTCAAAAATATAAAATAAGGTGCAATTTCCAACACAAACTAATGAAAATATAATATCTTTGTTATTATTGGTAAGGGTATAACAGTCCATACAATAAGTTTTTATTCAATCATTTAAATAATCATAGACAAAATAAATATAACATGTGATTATTTAATTATTTAATTATTATCTTATAAATAATCTCATTAAAAACAAACATGTGTCTAAAATTATTTAATTTTAAGATTAATAATTTTAAAATTATAATTTATAAAAATATAATTCTAAAATTATACTACTCGCAGGCAAACACGGACTTGAAGTTTATAATATTTAAGTTTTATATGTTACACAAAATTTTCATTAAAATCTGCCCTACTTTTGAGGTCCTTAGCTCCGAGCAATAGTGGGGATTGTTGATTATTTTGATAAAATAATTAGCAACTTGAGTTTTTAATTTTGTATTGATTATGCATTAAAGTTTTTTCAATTTTTTATGTTAAGTATTTTTTGGTGTTTATAATAGTTATAAATATTATGTTTTAAATTAAAGGGAATTACAAATAAAAAGGGAGTATTAAAAATAAAGAGGGGAGTTACATATCTATTAAGTTAATTTCATGATTTATTTTTAGCTGTTAGAATTAAGTTTAAATATTCAGTTTTTTGAGACTTCATTATATATATATATATATATATATATATATATATATATATATAGTCCGCTTCTCCAGCGAACCGGAATGAGCTAACTAAGAACAAATCGACTATAACGACGAATTTTTTCGTCGCTATAGCATAGAAAGCCAGTTTTTTATGTTATAGCGACGAAAAAAATCGTTGTTATAGCTGGTTCGCTCTTAGTTTGCTCCATTCAATTAGCTGGAGAGAGCAGGTAGGGGTGTAAACAAGTCGAATCTCAGCGAACACCTTCATGCTCAGATTCGGCTCGACTTGAAAAAATTGAGCTCGAATTCGACTCGGATTCGATAAGGGGTTTATATTTTTGCGCCAGATTCGACTCGGATCATTACTCGGATCTACTCGGCTAAAAAATACTCAACTCGTTTACAAAGCGAGTTACTCATGAGCCTTCAAATCGAGTTTCGAATATGAACCATTTCACTTAAAATTGAATCACTACATACTAAATTGGTTACTTAACTAATATTTATATATATAACTTTTTCACTTTTATTTATGTATTGAAATTATAAATAATGTAATAAAAATTGATATTCAATTCATTGATTTATTCATGTACAAGTTTACACAATTTCATACTACACTTTATAAATTATAAAGATTGATACAAATATCACATATTTAGCTTACTAGCATGGATAAAACCAATATTCGAATATGATCCATCGAGCAGGTATCGAGTATAGTTCGTGAAAAAATAAAATACTCGAACCCTAATATGAGCGAACACTGGTATGCTCGAATTCGACTCGTGTATCATTAAACAGCAAACGAGTATGAATCAGATTCGACTCGGATTAACTTCGAAGTCGAGCTTTGGATCATATTTTCTAGCCGATCTCGAGTCGAGTACCGAACTACTTGGATCGATTTACACCCCTAAGAGCAGGCTTATATATATATATATATATATATATATATATATATATATATATATATATATATATATATATATATATATATATATATATATATATATACTCCCTCCGTTTCTTAGAACATTTACAACAGTTTTCTTATCTTTATTCCTACTCTATAGTGCTATTGGGTCATTCTGCAAAATAGGGATTCAATTTTTTCACTATGTACACAACATGTTCTTTATACTGATTCCTTAAATAATAAAATTTAAAATTTAAAAGTTCTAACAGTCAAAACATCAAATTAATAATAATCTTATAATTTATAAAAAATAGAGTATAATTTATCAATTATATTCCACTGTAAAATAAATTTTATTTTATTTTAAATTTTAAGTAATTAATGGAGTGAGTATTGAATGGATTGTAGTTACAAATGTACATAAAATCAATATTAATTTTAAAAAAAAGTTAATTTGTGATATTTTTAATTTAAATTTAATATGATTCATTTAAATTTTGAAAATAATAAATTTTATAATTAATAGTACTTTAATAATATTTATAATTATATTGACATAAATTAAATAAATTTATATCAATTTTTAATTGGAATACATTTGAAATTAATTTTTAAAAAATAAGTCAATATTAAGTTTATAATTTGAAAATGAAGTAGTAAAAAATGTCAAGATGTGTATGATTGATCAGTTATCAACTTAAATGAGGTTGTAAAATGTCATTTTGTATATATATAAAATGGTCTTTTGACTCCCTCACACTAGGGACTAAAATACTATATAGAGATTAAAATAGAGAGTCAAATAAGGATAAAGAAAATGTTGGATAATGATTTGTTGATGTATTCATCAAAATTAAGGATAGAGAATTGATTAGAGAAACTGTTGTTAATGCTCTTAATATAAGTCATTTTAGAGAATTGTTTTTGTTCCTTAATACAAGTCATTTGAGAATTTCAAGTGAACATTAATTGCTTAGTATCCAATATTACCCCAAGTAATAAATACTAACTTTTGTTCTCTCACTATTTTTTATCCAATAAATAACATTTTTTTAATACAATGACAATATAGATAATTGATAATATATTTAATGTTATATAATCATTTTCTTAATACTTGTGCACAACTCTAAAACGACTTATATTAAAAAACGGATAGAGTAATGATTTATCAAGGATAGAGATATATGTGCATGTAATTACGAAGCACTAAAAGAGAGATGAATTAGTTAGTTTTTACTAAAAAAAATTTGTTCCATATTTTTACAATATTTTTAGGTTTTGATATGATATCGTGTGAAGTTTCTGTTTTATTCGATTAGTGTAGTTTTGAGTGAAAGCAACAATGGAATTGGGCTGTTGTGTCCTAGAAACGATGCGACAAAATCTTTCTACACTTATCTCAATTTAAGAGAAGATGCGAATCGTCTTAAGAGAGTGACCTAGTCTGCGCCTCACCTAACATAAATATTTTTTCAAGAGATTATATCATTTGTTATTTCCAACTGAGCTCAAATAGGAAATAGGAAATAGGAAATAGGAAATAGGAAATAGGAATGCTAATCTAGTTATTACCCCTCAGAACCTTTTTTCTACCAAAAAAACAAAAATAGAAAAGTAAAATTGGTAGTGATGTGTATGTTACCCGAGTACAGAGAGAGTTTGGCTGTCAGTGAGAGGGATGCGGAAATCAGAAAAAGAGGGACCCCATGCATTTATATGCACTAATACTCTATGTACTCCTTTTTCTTCTTAGGGGATGAAGATTGAAGGGTACCTCTGTTGAAATGATTGATTGAATCTAATTCCTTTCTGACTTTACTCATCATGTACTCATTTTCCAATATCCACATATATATATATAATCCGACTATCTCGAGCGAACTATAATAAACAAATTAAAAACAAATCGACTAAAGTCACAATTTTATCCGTCGCTATAGCATAAAAAATCAACTTTCTATGCTATAACGACGGACAAAATTATCGTTATAACTAGTTTGTTTTTGGTTCACTCCCTATAGTTCGTTGAAGAGACGGACAGTACACACATATATATATAGAGTCCGGATCAGGTCCGGAATCCCGGATTTTAACAAAATTCGGACCTTTTTTTTAAACAACTAAAAAAAAAATTATGGAACTTGAATTTTTACATAATACAGTGTTTTGGGTGTGATTTGGATACGTATAACAAAATATATCTGTACAGTCTGGGCAGACTGTACATATATTGGTTGGTGTAGGTATTAAAAACACACCAAAAACACTGTTTTATGGAAAAAATTTAGTTCCATAAATTTTTTTTTTTTGTTCTACCAAAAAAAAAAAAAAATAGGATCCGGATTTTGGATCAGGTCCGGACTCCCGGACCTAATCCGTGTTCTATATATATATATATACTCCCTCCATCACAAAATTTAAAATTATTATTAATATTTTACTTACAGTTGACTAATTTTCTTAATTTAATGTGTTAATTACGAGAATTGATATTTCTACAAATAAAAATAATAATTTCACAAAGTTCATCTCACATGAATAATAGATGAGTCTCACAATCATATAAGATAGACATTGTGAAAATATCAATTTTTATTCACGAAAATATCAATTCCCTTAATTATTTTAGTAAATTATTGTTGAAGCCAGATTTTGTTTACGTCAATAGCCGAGACAAAGTTTGTAAGTTAGACTTTTTTTTTGTTTATTTTTTAAAACAAATAAAAAAAGTTTAATATTTTATGAAACTGAAATTTTTCCATAATACAATGTTTGGGCGTGTTTTGAATACCTATATCAAAAAGTGGTGGTACAGTCTGCCCAGACTGTACATACATATTTTGTTATACGTACCCAAATCACACCCAAAACATTGTATTATGAAAAAAAATTAGTTCCATAAAATATTAAACTTTTTTTTAGTTGTTTTTAAAAAAAAAGCAAAAAAAAATTCCTCATTTTAAAAAAGTAAGGGATCTCTTACTTCATCATTTCTATCTATCTAATAAAATACAAATAATTTTGAATTTCCCGCTCACTCAATAAATCATCTAGGCCGTCCAAAATTTGGGATAAATTCCACCGTTCATACATCTATCTAATAAAATACATCTATCTATCTAATACTCCCTCTGTCCCAAATTATCTGCTGTTCTAGAGTTTCACACAGATACCAATATGTATGATAAAAATACTAAAATACCCTTTGTGCTGATTTTTTTATTAATTGAAGAGAAAGAAAAAGCAGCTAATTAATTGGAGAGAGAGAAACATTGAAGAGAGAGAAAGCAGCACATTAATTGAAGAGAGAGATAGAGAGAAATAATTATTAATTGAAGAGAGAGAGAGAGGGGCATGAATGTGGATGTTTAAAAAAGAGGAGAGGCATTAATGAGAGTAATGATTATCAACAATTAAGATAAAGGGGCAAATTTAGAAAACAAATGAAAAAAATGCATTGAAATCTTAAAAAAACAGATATTGTGGAACAAATTTTTTTTTGCTAAAACAGCAGATAATTTGGGACGGAGGGAGTATCTAATAATTTAATAAAATACAAATGATTTTAAATCTATCTAATAAAATACAAATAATTTTGAATTTCTCGCTCACTCAATAAATCATCTAGGCCGTCTAAAGTTTGGGATAAATTCCATCGTTCATACATCTATCTAATAAAAAACATCTATCTAATATCTAATAATTTAATAAAATACAAATGATTTTAAATTTCCCTCTCATTCAATAAATTATTTTGGTCGTTCAAAGTTTGAATTAAATCATATTATCCATATAATGCCGGAGGCACGGGACCCGGCTAGTATATATATATATAGAGAGAGAGAGAGAGAGAGAGACTGAGTGATTCCAATTTCCGAAACATTCAGAAAGGGAAGGGCATGGCATTTGCACTTATCTAAGCGTGGTTGTGAGTGGTGACAAATTATGAACCTGGGACCATTTTATTATTTGTTGAGTGCTCTCTCTCTTTATATGCTGATGTTATCTGTCCACCTTCTCCTTCCTACTTTCTAGGCCCTACGGACATATATTTGGAATTATATGTCGGCATGTAGCTTTTAGTTTTAATTTAGATTAGTTTTTTTTCTTCTTCTTTTCCCAATATCTACTTTAGAAGGATTTTAATATAGACTAAAAATCAAAATTTACACCTTAAATTTTAATTTTAAAATCAATTTATATCATAAATTTTATTTTATATTAAATGAATCTTAAACTTTTGGCTATGTTTATTTGCAAGAATTATACTTAGAATATAAATATTAATCTCAAATGTCTTGTTTATTTTTAAATTTAGATTTGAGACTATTGGTCCATTGATTATAAAAGGGAATTGATATTTTCACTCGTAGAAATATTAGTTCCACAAAATCCTCCTAGATGAATAGTATGTGATGTCTACTTTCATGTGAGAGAGAAACTTGTGGAACTAACATTTTCACTTGTGAAAATATTAATTACTTTATAAATGGCTTAATATGGAGAATTATTTAATATCATAATTAATCAGGTATTATAATTCTGAGACTATAGTCTTAGGCTATGTTTGTTTGTAATTATTATAATCCCGGTATTATAATTCATGAGATTATAATCTCAAGATTATTAATCCTAGGATTATAATCCCAAGATTATAATTCCAAGACTATTAATTCTAAGATTATAATCACAGGATTATAATTATAATCTTAAGAGTATTAAGCCATTTAATAATCCCTATATTAATAGTCCTTAATCTAAATTTGAAAACAAATAAGACAATTGAGATTAATATCCATATGTATAATCCTTGGAAACAAACATAGTACTAGGATTGATAGTCTTAATTGAGATTATATTCCAGGAATTATAATGCTTATAAACAAACATGACCAACAAATAAAATAAAATGCACACTCCACATCATTTTTCGGCCAAATATTCACCGAAAAATGCAAGTTTGCAATGTGATGTGATAAAAATATGTAACCGCAAGTACATAATGTCAAAATTGAAGAACTGGCAAGTGCATGTCAAACCCACAGAGACTAGATCAATTTTTTAATATATCCTTAATTAATATTTTAGACAAATTAGAAACAAAAATGGTGGAGAATATTTATTAACTAAATCATGCAAACTATTAATTAATAACGGAAACTATTAATGAGAAAAGATACCTAGGAATCAGAATCCGCCAAATATTAACATAATAAATAATTTCTTATTTCCTAAATCAATTCTCAAATTATTTTCCCTTCCCTTTAAAAATAATGATTCATATAATTAATATGGACAATCACAAGTTATAAAAAATTCACAGATTAACTATAACTTATCAAAACCTCGCAATCAATATAAAAATCATATGCAATTTATGCGGAGGAAAATAATTAGGCAAAAATAATTAGACATTAATTTTGGAACGGAAATAAAATATTATTATGAAATACTTAGTTTCATCATAATCCTAGGTATTAGAAATTTAGCTAGCCATGTAATTAAAAATAAAAACAAATAATATTAGTACTACTATTTGCATGAAATAAGAACAATAATTAAAAGAGAATTTCTATTATGTAAATAAAAGAAAGTTACAAATACTCCCTGACAGTAGTTGTAAGACCCCAACTTTTTATAAATAAAATCGAGTTTTTTCTAATTATTATTTTGAATAATAAAGTGTTAATTTGATATAATGTTTTGGTTATGGGTGAAATGTGCAAATTTTGCAAAATAAGCAAGTGGTTATAAAATATTCATTGTTGTCGGGAAATATTCGTTTGGTCGTGGAATATTCTTGCTGTCGGGGAATATTCGTACGACGACGAAGCCATTTGTGGGCCCCATAACTAAAAACGGTCGAATGAAGAAAACGACAAGAATGAGTTTTCTAAAAATAACGGAGTAGTTGTTACCGTTAACACTGTTGGAATACCCTGTGGTTAAAATACAGTAACACGCGTGGTTGCACTGTAGCACACGGTATTGGCAATGTCTAAGGAAGTTCTGTCTAGGAAAGGGGTTTGGTCACCTAATTGCGCGTCAATAAGGAGAAATCCTTATTGGAAACCCCATCTTTCCTGGGAACAACCTGGTTGTCATAATTGTGATTCTGTCATATTATTTGTGAATAATTAATTATTAATTTATATGATAAGAAAATATTTATTTTATGTGGATATAAATGAAGGAATTAATGTTGAGGTATTTTATCAGTATTTTATCGGAATTGTGGTATTAAAAATCATCCGTATGTAGATTTCGGACATTTTCTATTTGGAATTTGGAAAAATTTTCTTCTACAAAGTCGTAGAGAATTAAATTTCCTATGGAATAGACATAAGATTCAAATTTTTCTGATAAAGGGCTATTTATTATGAATTATTAAAATTTCAGAAATAAATATTTTTATTAAAAATATGGGTGGGCCCCACTTATGTTTTTGGTGGAAAAATGTGCTGAAATTTTTTATTCAAGTGTGGAGTGCTGATTTTGGTCAGTGGCATGCGTGAAATTGTTATAAGAATATTACTATTTTATTAATTTAGTCTACTTTGGCATTCTAAGCATTTTCCTATAAATAGGGTGCTTAGTTAGAATTAAAATCACACAAGAATCATAACATTTCTCTCTATATATTATCGAGCGTATTTTGTGAGTATTTAGAGTTGCTATTCAGTGCAAGTTTCCTTCAGCGTTATATCTGATATTTCAGGCAGAAATACTATTCTTTTAAGGTAAGGGATATAATTTTCTTCATAAATGATGTTATTTCGTTCAATATCATTATGCTGAAATATTGGTATTAAATTTTATTGTGAAATTTTTACCTTTTCATGTCGAGATTACTATTCACGTATACATCACTATTCACGAATACGGTACTATTCACGAGTACTATTCACGAAGTATGATTTTTTGTGGAATTTTTACCTTTTCGTGTCGAGGTTACTATTCACGTATATTGTGACGCCCTCAAAATAAGTATACATCACTCATCTTGAGTCGCCAAATACATGGTAAAGAATTCAAATACAATCTTAAATATACAACATGAGCTGTGAGTTTTAATACAAACATTGTCTTCTAGACAGCATTAAAACTCAAAATAAGTCCTCAATACATTTATTAACACACTATTTCACAAAATAGTGAGGACTACTAATGCTATCCTCTTGACCGTCACTCCATTCCCCGACTAGTCCCTCCTACGTTCTCATTTCCTGAAGAGAACAGTGAAAAAAAGGGTAAGCTCAACTAGCCTAGTAAGAAATATTATGACTAAGATAACGCAGAATAAATTATCGTTAGCCTTCAACATTGTTAAACTGATACAATATAACAATCATCAAGTTTAACTGCAGTGGAACAAACAATCAATTAGAAGAGGCAAGTAGAGAATAAAATCTACTATCTTCTATGATTTAAAAGGTTTTTCATCACTTTTATCGCTGAGACTCAGCTTAATAAATAATCCACATCATCAAATCATCCCTGCACTATAGGCCAAAGATATTCTTTAGTGTTACGATCACGAATTATCCATGCACCACGGGCCAAAGATATTCATGTTTTCATCAACGGTCCTGATCATGCCATAAAATAATTCATCTTTGTACCCTTGGCCAATGAGAATCCATAGCCATAATCATACCAAAAACTGTCCATCAATGCACTACGGGCCAATGAGGACTTTTTCCACATCATTTGTAACATTATGGTCATGATTATACCGAATAATCCCTGGTCATAATCATACCAAGTCCATCTATGCACTACAGGCCACATATGACTTTCAACATAATATAAACATGAGGAAGATGACAATAATATAAGAATTCAATAAAACAAGTTCAAGAATTAATTTATCCAGGAACTAATAACGTCCAAATTGTCAACATGATACTTCTTGTAGAGTGAAATTCAAGAATGCTCAGAAGAATATTTCCATGAAAAGATACTGGATGAAGCGCAAATATCAAGGATAATCCAATAATTTCATGGAGTATAGAAGTCAAAACTTTAACCAACTGAGTATAATAAAGAATGGAATAACAAAAGAAATCACCATGCATGCGGTACTTCGCATAGACAGGTTATTCCAATAGAATAATAATAACGGAACCAGGTCAGGCGAAATTCGCACCGACAGGATGTTCCAACAGAATAATAAAGAATGGAATAACAACAGAAATCACCATGTATGCGGTACTTCGCATAGACAGGTTATTCCAATAGAATACTAAATAACAGAACCAGGTCAGACGTAATACACACCAACAGGATATTCCAACAGAATAATAAAGAATGGAACCAGGTCCGGCGTAAAATGCACAGACATGATATTCCAACAGAATAATAAATAATGGAATAATAGAAGAATTTCACCAAGTATAGGGTAGCCCGCGTATAAAGGTTATTCCAACAGAATAATAAATAATGGAATAAAAGAAGTTCTCTTCATGAATACAAAAGAAATAATACCCCCTACGAGTACAACAAATAATATTCCCTACCTTAAGAAGAAGAGTACTGGTATATATGAGTAGTGAAGTAGCAGAATACTTTTCTTCTTTCTCTCTATAGTTTATCTCTCTAGAATTTCAGTGAAATCGTAAGAAATAATGAAGGAATGAGCTTCTATTTATATAAAAATAGATTGCATAGTAACTAACTCATGAACGGTCTAGATTGATTTACTTTAATCTGACAGTCCATATTTAAAGCAAAATATTTTAAATAAAATACAATATATTCTATTTATAATCTAATAAAACGAATAACTTTATAAAAGATTTTACTATGCAAACACTATGCAGGCACTATGCAAATACTATGCATAATAAAATATAATATATTCTAATTATTGTCTAATAAAATAGATAACTTTATAAAAGTATTCTGTTTTATATAAAAAAAATTCTGTTTTATTACATTAATAATACTAATAAAACAAAACTGAGTGACTTATCACGTAAACATCAATAATCAATATCGTGTGCTACTATGCAACCATGCGTATTACTGTACTTTTACTATCAAGTAGTTCAACAGTTTGAACGGTAAAACTTCCGCCGTTATTTTCATAAAAATATTTTTGTTGTTTTCACTATCCGACAATAATTCTGTAGCGGGGTCCACCAATTATTGTACCTTCGTACGGATATTCTCCGACAAAAAGAATATTCCCCGACCAATCGAATATTATACAACAACTTGCATACTTTTCAAAATTTATAAATACTACCCACAATTATAACATTATCTCAAATCTACACTATAATATTAAAAAAAATATTTTGAGAAAATTAAATCTTTATTCATAAAATCTGGGGTCTCACAATCTCCCCTCCTTATGAAATTTTGCCCTCGAAATTTACGTACGTACCTGGTATATCAAAGAGGTGAGGATACCTTGACTTCACTTCAAATTCTAACTCTTGAGGTATAACCTTTGAGCGTCGAATATGATCCTTCTTTTCTAAGATGTTAACACGTATCTCCTCATACGTTAAATTTTCTGCTATCTCGTTTAGTTCTAATTTAATAATGTGGTTCGGGTCGTCCACATATTTACGTAACATTGATACGTAAAAAAAACGTTTTGAACACGCAACATACTTGGCAGTAAAACGAGTCTATAGGCCACAGTTCCTACTTCATCGAGGATTTCAAATGGGCCAATTAAATCGAGGGTTGAGATTTCCTCTCTTCGTCGATTCTTGTTTTTAGAATAACGCCCTCTTGAACCTTCTTCTTCACATTCATCAGCTATGAGTATGTATCTTGAACGGCTTTAACTTTATCGATTAAAGTCGATTCGAATCGTATATTCGTTATCTTCATATGGGTTTGTATATTCGTACTTGTAACCGCATACGATCTTCTACTCAACGCGTCAGCTACCACGTTCGCACTTCCACGATGATATTGCATGGTATGATCGTAATCTTCAACAGCTCGAGCCAACGTTTTTGGCGCATGTTTCGTTCATTTTAGTTGAAGAAGTATTTGAGGGTTTAAGAAATGGGTTTTGTATTGGGGTCAATACAAAATTCGATTTCACGCTCTAGGGGTAGGCTAAGAAGTCTTCAAGAATACGTTAGGAAATTTATTAACAATAGAAATATCATTCAAAATTGTGACCCTCATCCAAGACTTGGATAGTACGTCACATTGATACCTATCAACTTGCCATCGTCATTCACTATGTCGCCTACAGAAAGTCTTGCTTTGGTGCATTACACACAAGGAAGTCAACAACGAAAGGACCGGGGCTCTTTACTTATGGCTTTATATGACAATGATTGACTTTAGTGGTTTGGTTGCTTGAATTTGCATAACAGGTTAGTTAGGAATATGAAAGCTAACAACCTTACGAAAAACATGATGGGTAGTTAACCAATCGATTCCTAAAATTGCATCAAAGGCAAGTATTTTCAAAGAGATAAGATTGACATGTAACGTGAAAGTGTCAATTTGAATTAAACAAGATTTATAAATAGTGGATGTAACAAAGGTTTCTCCCAACTAAGTTTAAATAGATATATCAAAGTCTAACTTCTCCAGAGTTAACTTCAAACATTGAACACAACTAGGTGAAATAAAAGAGTGAGTAGAACCGGTATCTAACACGGTATAGACTTCGCAAGAGTTTATGACTAACATACCCGTGATAATTTTATTCAGGTTCCTCATCACGAAAAAAAACGCTCTCTCTTAAACTACCGGCTTTGGCTTGTCTGGAACATCCTTTGGCATCACTATCCCAGCTGGACTTGACTTTACCATACGACAAAATTGAGCTAGGTGACCTTCTCTTCCGCAATTAAAACACGTTTTGGATTGCTGCGTACAGTTTGGACGGATGTATCCCTCCTGTTCGCATTTGAAACATACGACCGGTGGTCGTTCTTCTTCCTTTGAAACGGGTGTTGGTACCGACGTCTTCACGTCATTGTTGAATCTTCTCTTCTTTAAATGTCCATTCTTATTGTTTTGACCATGATTACCACCGAAGTGGTTACCATTTCTGGCATGTTGATTCCCTCCATGCTTATTGTCACCGCTTTGATGACTGTTATTACCGGTATTATCATTTTGCCGACTGCTCTCTTTTGGTTGCGTTGACTCGTTATCGCGCTCCACTAACTGAGCCCTATTTACAACATCTGAATACAAACACAGTTTATGAGAAATAAGATATTGACGTATCTCCGGCTTCAAACCTTTTAAAAACATCCGCGTCATTCTCTCTTCATTATCAACCAAGTGGGACACAAATCGGGACAAATCGGCAAACTTGGCTTCGTACTACGACACGGTCATGTTGTTTTGCTCCAACTTGATAAATTTCACCTCTTTCATGTGACAAATGCTTTCAGGAAAGTACTTGTCATTGAACATCTCTTGGAACTTCTCCCAAGACATCTTAAGTGCGTCAGGCTGGGTACGTTTTACAGATTACCACCAGTGATCTGCCTCTTCACGCAACATAAAGGTGGCTAAGGGAACCTTTTGCTCCTCGGAGCATCCCAAGACATCAAATATCTTGGTGATCTGCTTTAACCACGTCTCTGCCTTAAGTGGTTCTGGATTTCCCAAAAACTCTAGTGGTCCCAGCTCATTGAATTGCTTAGTGGTGACCAACCGTGGGTTGCCATTGTTTCCTCCTGCATTATGAACAGGAGCCGCCTTCGCCTGATGTTGCATGAATTCTAAAAAGCTCTTAAACGTACCGTCGTTCGTCAATTGATCAGTGTTGTTATTTACAGGAGGATTATCGCCATCCTATTGCACATTTTCCTGATTATTGATCTGTGGAGAATCAACAGTCTCCTGTACTCCATTGCTATTCTCAATATTCTCGAATGTCATTTTCAGATACTGCCACAAAACAAAGGTTAATTGACATTTAACATATTATCCCTATATTCTGACCGACAAATTAAATACCAAATAAACTTAGGTAGGTCATTCTAGCGAAGGAATTCCCCGTCTCTTCCCTCCTAGTTCTATTCTCACATCTTAGCTAGGAATCATATCCCTAAGCTTTGATACTAACTGTGACGCCCCCAAAATAGGTATACATCACCTATCTTGAGTCGCCAAATACATGGTACAGAATTCAAATACAATCTTAAATATACAACATGAGCTGTGAGTTTTAATACAAACATTGTCTTCTAGACAACATTAAAACTCAAAATAAGTCCTCAATACATTTATTAATACACTATTTTACTGAATAGTGAGGACTACTAATGTTATCCTCTGTGAGGACTACTAATGTTATCCTCTGGACTGTCACTCCATTCCCCGACTAGTCCCTGCTACGTTCTCATTTCCTGAAGAGAACAGTGAAAGAAAGGGTGAGCTCAACTAGCCCAGTAAGAAATATTATGACTAAGATAACGCAGAATAAATTATCGCTAGCCTTCAACAGTGTTAAACTGATACAATATAACAATCATCAAGTTTAACTGCAGCGAAACAAGCAATCCATTAGAAGAGTCAAGTAGAGAATAAAATCTACTATCTTCTATGATTTAAAAGGTTTTTCATCACTTTTATCGCTTAGACTCAGCTTAATAAATAATTCACATCATCAAATCATCCCTGCACTATAGGCCAAGGATATTCTTTAATATTACGACCACGAATTATCCATGCACCACGGGCTAAAGATAATCATGTTTTTATCAACGGTCCTGATCATGCCATAAAACAATTCATCTTTGCACCCTTGGCCGAAGAGAATCCATAGCCATAATCATACCAAAAACTTTCCATCAATGCACTACGGGCCAATGAGGACTTTTTCCACATCATTTGTAACATTAAGGTCATGATTATACCGAATAATCCCTTGTCATAATCATACCAAGTCCATCTATGCACTACAGGCCACAGATGACTTTTAACATAATATAAACATGAGGATGATGACAATGATATAAGAATTTAATAAAACAAGTTCAAGAATTAATTTATCCAGGAACTAATAACGTCCAAATTGTCAACATGATACTTCTTGTAGAGTAAAATTCAAGAATGCTCAGAAGAATATTTTCATGAAAAGATACTGGATGAAGCGCAAATATGAAGGATATTCCACTAATTTCATAGAGTATAGAAATCAAAACTTTAACCAACTGAGTATAATAAAGAATGGAATAACAAAAGAAATCACCATGCAAGCGGTACTTCGCATAGACAGGTTATTCCAATAGAATAATAATAACGGAACCAGGTCAGGCGAAATTCGCACCGACAGGATATTCCAACAGAATAATAAAGAATGGAATAACAACAGAAATCACCATGCATGCGGTACTTCGCATAGACAGGTTATTCCAATAGCATACTAAATAACGGAACCAGGTCAGGCGTAATATGCACCGACAAGATATTCCAACAGAATAATAAATAACAGAACCAGGTCCGGCATAAAATGCACAGACAGGATATTCCAACAGAATAATAAAGAATGGAACCAGGTCCGGCGTAAAATGCACAGACAGGATATTCCAACAGAATAATAAAGAATTGAATAATAGAAGAATTTCACCAAGTATAGGGTAGCCCGCATATGCAGGTTATTCCAATAGAATGATAAAGAATGGAATAACAAAAGTTCTCTTCATGAATATAAAAGAAATAATACCCCCTACGAGTACAACAAATAATATTCCCTACCTTAAGAAGAAGAGTACTGGATATATGAGTAGTGAAGTAGCAGAATACTTTTCTTCTTTCTTTCTATAGTTTATCTCTCTAGAGTTTCAGTGAATTCGTAAGAAATGATGAAAGAATGAGCTTCTATTTATAGAAAAATGGACTGCATAGTAACTAACTCATGAACGGTCCACATTGATTTACTTTAATCTGACGGTCCATATTTAAAGCAAAATCTTTTAAATAAAATATAATATATTCTATTTATAATCTAATAAAACGAATAACTTTATAAAAGATTTTACTATGCAAACACTATGCAGGCACTATACAAACACTATGCATAATAAAATATAATATATTCTAATTATTGTCTAATAAAACAGATAACTTTATAAAAGTATTCTGTTTTATATAAAAAGATTTTACTATTAGACTAATAAAACGAATAACTTTATAAAAGTATTTTGTTTTATATAAAAAGTTTTTCTGTTTTATTACATTAATAATACTAATAAAATAAAACTGAGTGACTTATCACGTAAACATCAATAATCAATATCGTGTGCTACTATGCAACCACGCGTATTACTGTACTTTTACTACAGAGTAGTTCAACAGTTTTAACGGTAAAACTTCCGCCGTTATTCTTATAAAAATATTTTTGTCGTTTTCTCCATCCGACAATAATTCCGTTGCGGGGTCCAGCAATGATTGTACCATCGTACGGTTATTCCCCGACCAATCGAATATTATACAACAACTTGCATACTTTTCAAATTTTATAAATACTACCCATAACTATAACATTATCTAAAATCCACACCATAATATTAAAAAAAATATTTCGAGAAAATTAAATCTTTATTCATAAAATCTGGGGTCTCACATATACGACACTATTCACGTATACGGCGCTATTAACAAATACGACATTATTCATAGAAAAATAAAATTTTCTCTTCTTTGTCCAAGATGTCTATTATTGTTACTATCTTTGATTGTATCTATGTTTTGATCTTCATTCTTGAATTTGTTCCACAATTGATTATTATTTAGTATTTTTGAACTTGGAAAAACTGAAGTATGAATCCCTAATCTTTGTCCTTTTTTCTCACCGAATTCATTTTCTTTAAAATATTTTTCATCATCCTCAGTCCTAAATAGTGATATAACTGAATTTCTTTGGCATGTAGTGCAAAGATGAATGATTACCTGATGAATATCTTTGGCCCGTAGTGCAAAGATGCATTAGTGCAAAGATGGACAGATGTTGAGATGGACATGACCAACTGGTGATACGAATGAATATCTTTGGCCGTAGTGCAAAGATGAATATTTGATTCAAGATGTATATCGATTGATGTTATAAGGATAAAATATTGATGATGGACTTTGAAATCATAGAAGATAGTAGATTTTATTATCTACCTAACTCTTCTAATAAATTGTTATTTTCCATTACGAATATTGATCTAAAACTTGTTGTCCATTATATTTTATCTGATTTATTGAAGGCTAAAGATAATTTATTCTACATTATCTTAGTCATAATATTCTTTATTAGGCTAGTTGAGCTCACCCTTTTCCTTTTTGTTCCATTTTTCTTCTCAGAAGGCAAGAATATAACGGGAACTAGTCGGGGTGTAGAGTGATGGATCCAGACAATTGTTTTAGCAGTCCTCACTGTTTTGTAAAATAGTGTATCAATAATTATAATGAGGACTCCTTTTGAGTTTGAATACTGTCTATTAGACAATATTCGTGTAAAAACTATCAGCTACATTTTGTAGTATTCTATAAAAGAAGTTTGTATTTGATTTCTGTACCATGTATTTGGCGACTCAAAATGGGTGATGTATACCTATTTTGGGGGCGTCACAGTAATACCACACGTGATTGGAATAACAGAAAAGACAAACTCTAAATATCTCACTCCCTTCTACACTAGTGAAAAACTAAGAAAAAGAAAATAACAAGTGGTGCCTTTCTCTCTAAAACAAGGGGCCTATTTATAGGAAAAATAACTTTAAACTCTAATTTAGATTCATTGAACTTGGATACTTTTGTTCCCTTTCCATGTAGGTTTCAACTTTCTAGTGACAATCAATGTGATGCCCCCAAAATAGGTATACAACACCCATTCGGAGTCGTCAAAATACATGGTACAGAAACAACTACAACTTTAATAATGCAACATAAAAACTGTGAGTTTAAATATAAATATTGTTATCTAGATAATATTCATATCCAAATAAGTCCTCATTACAATTATTGATACATTATTTTATAAAAATGGTGAGGACTACTAAAACGACTTTCTAGAACCTTCATTCCATACTCCGACTAGTACTCGCTACATTCTCAGCTCCTGAGAAGAAAAATGGAACAAAAAGGAAAAGGGTGAGCTCAACTAGCCCAGTAAAGAATATTATGACTAAGATAACATAGAACAAATTATCGCTAGTCCTCAACAGGGAAAAATCTAATAGAATACAATAGACAACTAGTTTTAAATCAATATTCGCAGCGAAAATAATAATTCATTAGAAGAGTTAAGTAGAGAATGAAATCTACTATCTTCTATATATGAATTTAAAAGTTCATCGTCGATATTTTATCCCTGTAACATCAATCAATATATATCTGGAATTAAATATTCATCTTTGCACTACAGGCCAAAGATATTCATCAGTTGGTCATGTTCATCTAAACACATGTTCATCTTTGCACTAGGAGCCAACGATATTCATCAGAAATCATTCATCTTTGCACTACAGGCCAAAGATATTCAGTAATATCATCATTTAGGACTGAGGATGATGAAAATATTTTAAAGAAAATGAATCCATTGAAACAAAAGAATAAATATTAAGGATTCGTATTTCAGTTTATCCATATCCAAAAATACCTCATAAATAATCATAGTGGAGTAAAATTCAAGAATGATCAAAACATGGATACAATCAAAGCTAGTATCCATAATAGATATTTTGGACAAAAAGAAGAAAATTTTATTTTTTCGGTGAATAGTGCCGTATTCGTGAATAGTACTGTATACGTGAATAGTAACCCTGACACAAAAGGTTCTAAATTTGATAAAAATTCAGACTAATATTTCGGCATAATGATATTAAAAGAAATAATATCATTTACGAAGAAAATAACATCCCTTACCTCGAAAGAATAGTACTTCTACCTGGAATACTGAATATAGTGCTGAAGGAAACTTGCACCGTATAACAACACTCAAAGTATCAAACTACTGACAAGAATACGCTCAATATATTGAGAGAGAAAGAGAGAGAAGATTTCAGTTTCTGGTGTGATTTTTAATTCTAACCTAAGCACCTTATTTATAGAAAAATGCTTAGAACACCAAAGCAAAAAATTTAATATAATATTAATATATTATATATAAATTCCTATGTACACCAAGAATCTGAATTCAGAAACTTAACACATGTTTAATGAGGCCCAAAATGTAAAAAAACATTTTTCTTAAAAAAAATAATTAAAACTTTCAAAAATCAATTATTTCGGAACTTCGGAACTTCAATAATTCATAATAAATTTCCCTTTTGTCAGAAAAATTCGAATCTTGTGTCTTTTCCATAGGAAATTCCATTATCTACAACTTTACAAAAGAAAGTTTTTCTAAATTCAAAACAAAAATTGACCGAAATCCACAAACGGGCGATTCTACAAGCTATAATCAAATTTCAGTCAAGAAATGGGCCCACAGACATGTTTAACATGTTTTAAACAACTTTTGTAACAAAAATACTCTTCCTCCTTATATACCCATATATCCCACATTTATTGTAAAAATATCCCCATTATTATATTATTAAAATAATATATTTAAATGAATTATTTTATCAGAAAAAGATAAAATATTAATTTTCAACAATTGTCACATTAAAAATTTTCTCCATCTATATCCACATAAAATAAATATTTTCCTTATCATATAAATCAATAATTAATTATTCACAAATAATATTACAGAATCACAATACTGGCAACCAGGCCGTTCCCAAGAAAGAGGGGTTTTCCAATAAGGATTTCTCCTTACTGGCGCGCAATTAGGTGACCAAACCTCTCCTTAGACAGAACTTTCTAGACATTGCCAATAAAGTTATCTAATAATATTATTCAGATAATATGAATTATTGCTCCGATAATGGAAAATATTGTGTGGTGACAATTATTGAAACAACAGTAATATAAAATATCAACGTAGCAATTATTGAATCAATAAAATAAAATATTAAACAGTAATTACTGTAACAATTATTTAGTAGTGCCTTCTTACGTAAGAATTAATAATTGGTGCAATATCGTGTGCTACTGTGCAACAACGCGTATTACTGTGTTTTAACCACCGGGTAATCCAACAGTATTAACGGTAACAACTACGCCTTTATTTATAAACAACTTATACTTTTCGTTTTCTTCATCCAATCGCTTTCCGTTATGGGGCCCACAAAAGACTGCGCCGTCGTACGAATATTCCCCGACATGAAGAATATTCCACGACCAAACGAATATTCCCCGACAACAATGAATATTTTATAACTACTTGCTTATTTGAAATATTTGCGTATTTTACCCATAACTAACCACATTAATCAAATCAACCCTTACTATTTCAAAATAATAAATAGAGGAAATTAAATTTTATTTATTAATAATTTGGGGTCTTACAACCTCTCCTCCTTATGAAATTTCATCCTCGAAATTGACGTACGTACCTGGTGTTTCGAAAAGATGAGGATACCTCGCTTTCATTTTCGTTTCCAACTCCCAGGTCATTTTCTCAATAGTATGGTTCCTCTACAAAACTTTAACTTGTGGTATGACCTTTGTGCGTAGGACATGCTCCTTTTTTATCCAAGATCTTGACAGGTACCTCCTCGTACGTTAAGTCTTTGACTATCTCATCCGATTCTAACTCAATAACATGGTTCGGGTCTTTCACATATTTATGAAGCACAGATATATGAAAAATATTATGAACACGAGACATACTTGGAGGTAACGCGAGTCTATAGGCCACATTTCCTACTTGATCAAGAATCTGAAATGGACCAATAATCGTGAATTGAGCTTTCCTCTCTTCCCAAATCTTGTAACTCCTTTCCATAGAGCAACACGCAACAATACATGATCCCCAATACTAAATTCCACGTCCTTTCGATGAAGATCCGTGTAACTCTTTTATCGATCCTGTGCCGTTTGTATACGTTATCGAATCATTTGGATCTTTTTTGTAGTCATACGTACCAACTCGGGTCCCAACAATGTTGTTTCACCCACCTCATCCCAACATATTGGAGAGCGACACTTTCGTCCATACAATGCTTCGAATGGAGCCACATCTATACTTGCCTGATAACTGTTGTTGTAGGAGAATTCCACCAATGGTAAATACTTATCCCAACTTCCTTTGAAGTCTAGGACACAGAGTCTTAATAGATCTTCAAGAGTTTGAATAGTCCTCTCTGATTGTCCGTCCGTTTGAGGATGGTATGATGAACTAAATCGTAAATCCGTGCCCATAGCTTTTTTCAAGATAACCCAAAATCTTAAAGTGAATCTTGGGTCACGATCCGAAACTATGGATACTGGTATGCCATGCAATCTCACAATCTCATTTACATACATATGAGCAAGACGTTCAAGGGAATAAGTCTCCCGTATCGGCAAGAAATGTGCAGACTTGGTTAATCTATCAAATATAACCCAAATAGCATTTATGCCTTGAGAAACCGTGGGAAGACCCGTAACAAAATACATGGTAATGTGTTCCCACTTCCATTTTGGAATCTCAAGTGGTTGCAATGGACCCTTAGGCACTTGATGCTCCGCCTTTACACGTTTTCAAGTTAAACACCTCGAGACAAACTTTGCAATCTCTCTCTTCATATTATTCCACCAAAATGTATGTCGAAGATCACGATACATTTTGGTACTTCCAAGATGGATTGCAAATGGTGTATTGTGTGCCTCCATCATGATCTTGTACTTCAAATCAGAATCGTTAGGAACACAAAGTCTGGAGTGGACTCGAAGTATTCCTTCTTCATCGATTCTAGCTTATGGAATAACACCTTCTTGCACTTTCTTCTTCATACGCATCAGCTCCGGGTCTGTGGCTTGAAAAACTTTAACTTTATTGATTAAAGTTGGTTCTATGTGTATATTTGACATCATCGCACTCGTTCCTGCATATGATCTTCTACTCAACGCGTCAGCTACCACATTTGTTTTTCCAGGATGGTATTGAATGGTATGGTCGTAGTCTTTCAACAGCTCGAGCAAACATTGTTACCACATGTTGAGTTCTTTTTGAGTGAAGAAATATTTGAGGCTTTTATGGTCTGAATATATCTCCACTTTCTCCCCAAATAGATAGTGCCTCTAGATCTTTAGCGTGAAAACGACTGCTGCCAACTCTAGATCATGAGTAGGATAATTCCTCTCATATTCTTTAAGTTATCGTGAGGCATAGGCTATGACTTTCCCAAGTTGCATGAGAACACATCCTAACCCTTTGCCTGAAGCATCTCTGTAGATAACAAATCCATCTGAACCAGATGATATTGTCAGAACAAGTGCAAAAATGAGTCTCCTCTTAAGCTCTTGGAAACTCTCCTCGTATTCCTCGCTCCATACAAATTTTATATCTTTTCGAGTCAGCTGAGTTAATGGAGTAGCGATTCGAGAAAATCCTTCCACGAATCTTCGATAATAACCAACTAAGCCCAGAAAGCTACGTAGTTCAGTCACCGACTTCGGTTGGTCCCAACTTTGTATTGCTTCAATCTTCGTCGGGTCAACAGATACTCCATGCTTTGACACCACGTGCCCAAGGAATGCTACTTCCTCAAGCCAGAACTCACATTTCTTCAACTTGGCATATAACTTGTTTTCACGAAGCCTTTGGAGTACCATCTTCAAATGGTGCTCATGATCTTCAAGACTTTTTGAATATATGAGGATGTCATCAATAAAGACAACAAAGAACTGATCCAAATATTTCTTGAATACTAGGTTCATTATATCCATGAAAACCGCAGGAACATTAGTCAATCCAAAAGATATTACTAAGAATTCATAATGCCCGTACCTAGTTCTAAAGGCTATCTTTGGAATATCCTCAGTTTTAACCTTCAGCTGATAATATGCAAAACGAAGATCGATTTTTGAAAAGAATTGTGCTCCTTGTAACTGGTCAAATAGGTCAACAATACGAGGTAGCGGATACCTATTCTTGATAGTGACATGGTTTAATTCCCGGTAGTCTATACAAAGTCGCATACTCCCGTCTTTCTTCTTTACGAATAAAACAGGAGCACCCCAAGTAGATGTACTAGGATGAATGAAACCGATGTCCAAAAATTCCTATAATTGGACCTTTAACTCCTAAAGTTCAATAGGAGCCATTCGATATGGGATTTTAGAAATGGGCTTTATACCAGGTTCAAGATCAATAAAGAATTCAACTTCACGTTCTGGAGGTAGACTGGGAAGTTCTTCAGGAAATACGCCAGGAAAGTCAATAACAACAGGAATATTATTCAAATATGACGTGTCTTTATTCAAATCCATAATATGGGCTAAGAAAGCTTGACATCCGTTTTTAATAAACGAATAGCTTTATGACTTGATATAATAGTGATTGATTTTCATGGCTTAGTTGCTTGAATTCGCGCTACAGGTTGGTTAGGAATATGAAAACTAACAACCTTACGAAAATAATCAATTTTGGCATGATGAGTAGTTAACCAATCAATCCCTAAAATCACGTCAAATGCAAGTACCATTAAAGAGATAAGGTCAACAGGTAAGGTGATGGTGCCAACTTGGATCAAACAAAATTTATAAACAGTGGATGTGATGAAAGTTTCTCCTAAAAGAGTCTCCACAGATAAATCAAAGTCTAATTTCTCTGGAGTCAAGTTTAAACGTTGAGCACAAGCAGGAGAAATAAATGAATGGGTAGCACCGGTATCTAGTAACGTATAAAATTTGCATGAATTTATGATTAGCTTACCCGTGATCACCTCATTTGGGTTCCTCGCATGTTGACCAGTCACGACAAACGCTTTTCCAGGAACTGTTGACTTTGACTTTTCTGGGATAGCCTTTTGAGTCACCATCCCCACTGGACTTGGGTTCGCAACAGTACAATCTCGAGCGATATGTCATTTCTTTCCACAATTATAGCATACCTTGAACTATTGTGGACAGTTTGGGCTGATATGTCCCTCTTTTCCACATTTATAGCATACGACCGGTGGTCGTTCTCCTCCCTTAGAACCAGTTGCTGCTGGTGCTGACGTCTTCACATTGTCATTCTTTAATCTCCTCTTTTTAAAATCTCCCCCTGACTCGCTTCTTCTATTCTCATGGCCATGATTACCACCAGAGTGGTTGCCGCTCTTGTCCGTATTTTTCTTTCTCTGTTGGTTATCGTTGTTCTGATGACTGCTGTCACCGGTATGATCCTGGTTGTGGTCCCTCAGTTGAACGTACTCGTTATCTCACTCTAATAATTGAGCCCTGTTGACAACATCTGAATAGAGATAAAATTTATGTGAAATTAGATATTGACGTATGCCGGGTTTCAAACCTCTCAGAAACATCCGCGTCATACGTTCCCCATTCTCCACCAAATGAGGTGGAAACCTGGACAACTCTGCAAATTTCGCCTCGTACTGGGACACCATCATGTTATTCTGCTCCAGTCTAATAAACTCTACCTCATTCATATGACGAATACTTTCAGGAAAGTACTTGTCATTGAATAGTTTCTGAAATGTTTCCCAAGACATGCTAAGTGCGGCTGGATGGGTACGCTTCACAGATTCCCACCAGTAATCTGCCTCATTGCGGAACATAAAGGTGGCGAATGGAACCTTCTATTCCTCCGTGCATCCCAAGACATCGAATATCTTGGTAATTTGTTTGACCCACGTCTCCGCCTTAATCGGATCCGGCTTTCTCCAGAATTCTGGTGGTCCCAACTCCTTGAACTGTTTGGCTGTGATAAAACGTGAATTGCTATCATTTCCTCCTGTATTTTGAACACGAGTCTCCCTCGTCTGATTTTGCATGAACTGCAAAAAGCTTCTAAACATCCTATCATTCATCATCTACTCAGTGTTGTTGTTCACAGGAGGAACATTGCCATCCTGTTGCACATTCTCCTCGTTGGTGAGTACAGGTGTCTCCACGGTCTCATTTACTCCACTGTTAACATTCTCAGTTGCCATTCTTAAAAGTTGTCATAAAACAAGGGTTAATTAAACAAATTAACAAATCACATAATACACCTATATTATGACCGACCAATAAATAAGCTTAGGTAGGACACACTAGCGAAGGATTTACTCGTCTCTCCCCTCCTAGTTCTATTCCCCGATCTCCGCCAGAGATCATATCCCTAAGCTCTGATACCAACTGTGACGCCCCCAAAATAGGTATACAACACCCATTCCGAGTCATCGAAATACATGGTACAGAAACAACTACAACTTTAATAATACAACATAAAAACTGTGAGTTTAGATACAAATATTGCCATCTAGATAATATTCATACCCAAATAAATTCTCATTACAATTATTGATACATTATTTTACAAAAATGGTGAGGACTACTAAAATGACTTTCTAGAACCTTCATTCCATACTAAGACGCCCCCAAAATTAGGTATACATCACCCATCTTGAGTCGCCAGATACATGGTACAGAATTCAAATACAACTTAATAATACAACTTTCGTGTACAATACGACAAAACGTAAACTGTGAGTTTGAATACAAATATTGTCTACTAGAGAGTATACAAACTCAAAAGGAGTCCTCATAACAATTATTATCACACTATTTCATAGAATAGTGAGGACTACTAATGTACCATCTAGGACCATCACTCTGTTCCCCGACTAGTTCCAGCTATATTATCATTTCCTGAAGAGAACAGTAAAAGAAAGGGTGAGCTCAACTAGCCCAGTAAAAAATATTATGACTAAGATAATGCAAAATAATTTATCCTTAGTCTTCAATAGTGATAAACTGATACAATATAACAATCATCAAGTTTAACTGCAGCGGAACAAGCAAACCATTAGAAGAGTCAAGTAGGGAATAAAATCTACTATCTTCTATGATTTAAAATGTTTTTCATCACATTTATCGCTGAGACTCAGCTTAATAAATAATCCACATCATCGAATCATCCTTGCACTACGACCAATGATATTCTTTAGTATCACGACCACGAATTATCCATACACTACGGCTAAAGATAATCATATTTTCATCAACGGTCCTAGTCATGCCATAAAACAATTCATCTTTGCACTACGGCCAAAGAGAATCCATAGCCATAATCATACCAAAAACTGTCCATCAATGCATTTGTAACATTACGGTTATGATTATACCGAATAATCCCTGGTCATAATCATACCAAGTCCATCGATGACCAAGATATTTGGTGTCTTGGGTTGCTCCGAGGAGCAAAAGGTTCCCTTTGCCGCCTTTATGTTGCGCGGAGAGGCAGATTACTGGTGGGAATCGGTAAAACGTACTCAACCTGCCGTATTGAAGATGTCTTGGGAGAAGTTCCAAGAGATGTTCAACGACAAATACTTTCCCAAAATATTCGTCAAATGAAGGAGGTGGAGTTTATCAAATTGGAGCAAAACAATATGACCGTGTCGCAATACGAGGTAAAATATGCAGAGTTATCCCGGTTTACATCCCACTTGGTGGATAATAAAGAGAGAATGGCGCGAATGTTTTTAAGAGGTTTGAAGCCTGAGATACGTCAACATATTATTTCTCATAAACTGTGTTTGTATTCAGATGTTGTAAATAGGGCTCAGTTGGTGGAGCGCGATAACGAGTCAACGCAACCAAAAGAGAACAGTCGGCAAAATGATAATACCAGTGAGAGCAGTCATTGAAGCGGTGACAACAAGCGTGAAGGGAATCAACAGGCCAGAAATGGTAACCATTTCGGTGGTAATCAGGGCAAAAATAATAAGAATGGAAATTTCAAGAAGAGGAGATTCAACAATGATGGAAAGACGTCAGCACCAGTACCCGTTGTTAAAGAAGGAGAAAGACCACCTATCATATGCTTCAAATGCGGAGGGGAGGGATACATTAGTCCAAATTGCGCGATGCCGTCCAAAGCATGTTATAATTGTGGAAGAGAAGGTCACTTAGCCCGATTTTGTCGTTCACCGAAGACAAATTCAGCTAGGATGGAGGCACCAAAGGCTGTCCCAGAAAAGTCAAAGCCGGTAGTGCAAGGGAGAGTATTTATTGTGACATCCCAAAAAGCAAGGAACCTGAATGAGGTCAACACTGGTAAACTTATCATAAACTCTAGCGAAGTCTACACTTTATTTGATACCGGTTCTACCCATTCTTTTATTTCTCTTACTTGCGCTCAACGATTAAATTTGACTCCGGAAAATTAGACTTTGACTTATCTGTGGAAACTCCGTTGGGAGAAACCTTCATTACATCCACGGTTTATAAGTCTTGTTTGGTTCAAGTTGGTACCCACACATTACCTGTCGATCTGATTGCATTAAAAATACATGCATTTGATGCAATTCTAGGGATTGATTGGTTAACTACTCATCATGCAAAAATTGATTGTTTTTGTAAGGTTGTTAGCTTTCATATTCCTAATCGACCTATTATGCGAATTCAAGCAACCAAACCATTAAAATCAATCACTGTCATCTCAAACCATAAAGCTATTCGTTTATTAAAAACGGATGTCAAGCTTTCTTAGCTCATGTCACAGATCTAAACAAAAATACGTCAGTTTTGAATAATATTTCTATTGTTAATGAATTTCCTGACGTATTCCCTGAGGAACTTCCTGGCCTACCCCTAGAGCGTGAAATTAAATTTTGTATCGACCTTGAACCTGGTACAAAACCCATTTCTAAATCCCCATATCGAATGGCTCCTATTGAACTTCAGGAGTTAAAAACTTAACTGCAGGAATTGTTAGACATTGGCTTTATTCGTCCTAGTACTTCTCATTGGGGTGCTCCTGTTCTATTCGTGAAGAAAAAAGATGGGAGTATGCGACTTTGTATTGATTATCGGGAGTTGAATCATGTCACCATCAAAAATAGGTACCCATTGCCACATATTGATGACCTGTTTGACCAGTTCCAAGGAGCCAAATTCTTTTCAAAGATTGATCTTCGTCCCGGATATCACCAATTGAAGATTAGAACCGATGACATTCCAAAGACGGCTTTCAGAACTCGGTACGGGCATTATGAATTCCTAATCATGTCCTTTGGATTGACTAATGCTCCTGCTTCCTTCATGGATATGATGAACCGAGTATTCAAGGAATATTTGGATCACTTTGTGTTCGTCTTTATTGATGACATCCTCATATATTCCAAAACCCGTGAAGATCATGAGCAACACTTGAGGCTGATACTCCAAAAGCTTCGTGAATATAAGATTTATGACAAGTTGAAGAAATGCAAGTTCTGGCTTGAGGAAGTAGCATTCCTTGGGCACGTGGTATCAAGTCATGGAATATCTGTTGACCCAGCAAAGATTGAAGCTATTTAAAGCTGGGAACAACCTAAATCAGTGACTGAAGTACGTAGATTTCTCGGCTTAGCTGGTTATTATCGGAGATTCGTAGAAGGGTTTTCTCGAATCGCTACTCCACTAACTCAGCTGACTCGGAAAGATACAAAGTTCGGTTGGAGCGAGGAATGTGAGAAGAGTTTTCAAGAACTCAAGAGGAAACTCATTTCAGCACCTGTTCTAACAATACCATCTGGTTCGGAGGGATTTTTCATCTACAGTAATGCTTCGGGCAAAGGGTTAGGATGTGTTCTTATGCAACATGGGAAAGTCATAGCCTATGTCTCACGACAACTCAAAGAATATGAGAGGAATTATCCTACTCATGATCTAGAGTTGGCAGCTGTTGTCTTCGCACTAAAGATTTGGAGGAATTACTTGTATGGGGAGAAAGTGGAGATCTTTACGGATCATAAAAGCCTCAAATATTTCTTCACTCAAAAGAAACTCAACATGTGACAACGACGTTAGCTTGAACTGTTGAAAGATTATGATCATACTATCCAATACCATCCTGGAAAAACGAACGTGGTAGCTGACGCATTTAGTAGAATATCATATTCGGGTACGAGTGCAATATTGTAAACGCAAAGGCCCATTTTGTATGACTTAAAAATGATGGAGATAGAGATAAAGACTCCAGGGACCCACGTGATGATGGCAAATATACGAGTAGAACCGACTTTAATTGATAAAATTAAAGCTGTTCAAGTTACAGATCCAGAGCTGATGCGTATGAGGAAGAAAGTGCAAGAAGGTACGATGTCGGAAGCAAGAATCGATGAAGAAGGAATACTTCGAATCAACTCCAGACTTTGTGTTCCTAACGACCCTGATTTAAAGTATAAAATCATAATGGAGGCACACAACACACCATTTGCAATCCATCCTGGGAGTACCAAAATGTATCATGATCTTCGACATACATTTTGGTGGTGCAATATGAAGAGAGAGATAGCGTTGTTTATCTCAAGGTGTCTAACGTGTCAACGAGTCAAGGCGGAGCATCAAGTACCAAAAGGTCCATTGCAACCACTTGAAATTCCAGAATGGAAATGGGAGTACATTACCATGGATTTCGTTACTGGTCTTCCCAAAGTTTCTCAAGCCATAGATGCAATTTGGGTCATTGTTGATAGATTGACCAAGTCTGCTCATTTCTTATCGATACGAGAAACTTATACACTTGAACGTCTTGCTCGTATGTACATAAATGAGGTTGTAAGATTGCATGGTATGCCAGTATCCATAGTTTCTGATCGAGACCCAAGATTCACTTCGCGATTTTGGGTTAGTTTGCAAAAAGCTATGGGCACAGATTTACGATTTAGCTCGGCATATCATCCTTAGACAGACGGACAGTCGGAGAGGACTATTCAAACTCTTGAAGATCTATTAAGACTCCGTGTCCTTGATTTCAAGGGAAGTTGGGACAAGTTCTTACCATTGGTGGAGTTTTCCTACAACAACAGTTATCAAGCAAGTATTGGCATGGATCCATTCGAAGCGTTGTATAGAAGAAAGTGTCGTTCTCTGGTATGCTAGGATGAGGTGGGTGAAGCAACATTGTTGGGACCAGAGTTGGTACGTATGACTACGAAAAAGATTCAAACGATCCGACAACGTATAAAAACCTCACAAGATCGACAAAAGAGTTATGTTGATCTTCATCGAAAGGACGTGGAATTTGATATAGGAGATCATGTGTTGTTACGTGTTGCTCCATGGAAAGGAGTTACGAGATTTGGAAAGAGAGGAAAGCTCAATCCTCGATTCATCGGTCCATTTTTAATCCTTGATCGAGTAGGAACTGTGGCCTATAGACTCGCTTTACCGCCAAGTATGTCTCGTGTTCATAACGTTTTTCACATATCCATGTTACATAAATATGTGGAAGACCCGAACCACATTATTGAGTTGGAACCGAACGAAATAGCGGAAGATTTGACGTATGAAGAGGTTCCTGTTCAAATCTTGGATAAGAAGGAACATATTCTACGCACCAAGGTTATACCTCAAGTCAAAGTTTTGTGGAGAAACCACGATGTTCAGGAAATGACTTGGGAGTTAGAATCTGAAATGAAATCAAGCTATCCTTACCTCTTCGACATACCAGGTACGTACCCTAATTTCGAGGGTGAAATTTCATAAGGGGAGATTGTAAAACCCCAAATTTTTGAATAAAGATGAATTTTCTATAAATATTATTTTTGAATATTATGGAGTGAAATTGATATAATAGTTGTGGGTAATATTTATAAATTTTGCAAAGTACGCAAGTTGTTATATAATATTCGATTGGTCGGGGAATATTCGTTTTAACAGAGAATATTAGTACAACGACACAATCATTGGTGGACCCCACAACGGAATTATTGTCGGATTGAGAAAACGACAAAAATACTTTATAAAAATAACGGCGAAAGTTTTACCGTTAACTGTTAAAACACCAGGTGTTAAAAGTACAGTAATACGCGTGGTTGCATAGTAGCACACGGTATTGATTATTGATGCTTACGTGATAAGTCACTCAGTTTTGTTGGTATTATTAATGTAATAATATAGAAAATCTTTTTATATAAAACAGAATACTTTTATAAAGTTAGTCTATAAATAGAATATATTATATTTTATTATGCATAGTGTTTTCATAGTGCCTGCATAGTATTTGTACAGTAAAATCTTTTATAAAGTTATTCGTTTTATTAGATTATAAATAGAATATATTATATTTTATTTAAAAGATTTTGCTTTAAATATGGACCGTCAGATTAAAGTAACTCAATCTGGACCGTTCATGAGTTAGTTACTATGCAGTCCATTTTCTATAAATAGAAGCTCATTCCTTCATTATTTTCTTACGAATTCACTGAAACTCTAGAGAGAAAAAATTACAGAGAGAAAGAAGAAAAGATTTCTGCTACTTGACTACTCTTATATTCAGTTCTTTTACGGTAAGGGGTGTTATTCTTTCTTATTCATGAAGAGAACTGTTGTTATTCCATTGCTTATTATTCTGTTAGAATAACCTGTATACGCGGTCTACTCTATACTTGGTGACATTCTTCTATTATTTCGTCTTTACTATTCTGTTGGAATATCCTGTCTATGCGTATTACGCCGGACCTGATTCCGTCTTTACTATTCTGTTGGAATATCATGTCTTTGTGTTTTATGCCGGACTTGATTCCGTCTTTATTATTCTGTTGGAATATCATGTCTGTGCGTTTTAAGCTGGACCTGGTTCTGTCTTTATTATTATTCTGTTAGAATATCCTGTCTGTGCATTTTACGTCGGACCTGATTCCGTCCTAACTAGTATTCTGTTGGAATAACATGTCTATGCGAAGTACCGCATGCATGGTGATTTTTATTGTTATTCCATTCTTTATTATTTTGTTGGAACATCCTGTCGGTGCGAATTTCGCCTGACCTGGTTCCGTTATTTAGTATTTTGTTGGAATAACCTGTCTATGCGAAGTACCGTATGCATAGTGATTTTTTTTTGTTATTCCATTCTTTATTATACTCAGTTGGTTAAAGATTTGACTTCTATACTCCATGAAATTAATAGAATATCCTTGATATTTGCGCTTCATCCAGTATCTTTTCATGAAAATATTCTTCTGATCATTCTTGAATTTTACTCTACAAAGCAGTATCATGTTGACAATTTGGACATTAGTAGTTCTTGGACAAATTAATTCTTGAACTTGTTTTTATTGAATTCTTATATCATTGTCATCATCCTCATGTTTATATTATGTTGAAAGTCATATGTGTCCTGTAGTACATAGATGGACTTGGTATGATTATGACCAGGGATTATTCAGTGTAATCATGACCGTAATGTTATAAATGATGTGGTAAAAGTCATCATTGGCCCGTAGTACATTGATGGATAGTTTTTGGCATGATCATGACCATTAATGAATACACAAATATTCTTGGCCCGTAGTGCATGGATAATTGTGGTCGTGATACTAAAGAATATCCTTGGCCGTAGTGCAGGGGTGATTCGATGATGTGGAATATTTATTAAGCTGAGTCTCAGCGATAACAGTGATGAAAAACCTTTTTAATCATAAAAGATAGTAGATTTTATTTTCTACTTGACTCTTTTAATGGATTACTTGTTCCGCTGCAGTTAAACTTGATGTCTATTATATTTTATCAGTTTAACATTGTTGGAGACTAATGATAATTTATTCTGCATTATTTTAGTCATAATATTTCTTACTGGGTTAGTTGAGCTCACCTTTTCTTTCACTGTTCTCTTCAGGAAATAAGAATATAGCTGGGACGAGTCGGGGAATGGAGTGATGGTCCAGAGGATAGCATTAGTAGTCCTCACTATTCTGTGAAATAGTGTGATAATAATTGTAATGAGGACTCCTTTTGAGTTTGTATAATCTCTAGTAGATAATATTTGTATTCAAACTCACAGTTTATGTTTTGTCGTATTGTACACGACAGTTATATTAGTAAGTTGTATTTGAATTATGTACTATGTATCTGGCGACCCAAGATGGGTGATGTATACCTAATTTTGGGGGCGTCACACCCCCAAAATAGGTATACACAACTCATTTTGAGTCGCCAAATACATGATACAGAATTTAAATACAAACTTCATTTATACAATACGACAAACGTAAGTTGAGAGTTTTAACACGAATATTGTCTCGTAGACAATATCAAAACTCAAATAGAGTCCTCATTACAATTATTATCACAATATTTTATGAAATAGTGAGGACTACTTATGAAATAGTGAGGACTACTATAGCCACCATCTCAGACCGTCACTCCATTCCCCGACTAGTCCCAGCTATATTCTCATTTCTTAAAGAGAACAATGAAAGCAAAGGGTGAGCTCAACTAGCCCAGTAAAGAATATTATGACTAAAATAATGCAAAATAAATTATCATTAGCCTTCAACAGTGTTAAACTGATAGAATACAATAGACAACAAGTTTAACGACAACAGAACAAATAATTCATTAGAAGAGTCAAGTAGAGCAAGGCATCTACAATCTTCTATGATTTAAAAGTTCATCATTAATATTTTATCGTTGTAACACAGCTCAATAAATAATCAACATCATTGAATTATCCATGCACTACGGGCCAAGGATATTCATTAGTGTCATATCCACAAATTATCCATGCACCATGGGCCAAGGATATTTGTTATTATTACCAATGGTCATGATCATGTCAATAACTATCCATCAATGCACTACGGGCCAATGAGGACTTTTACCACATCATTTGTAACATTACAGGTTATGATTATACCGATACATAATTCCTGATCATAATCATACCAATCAACAGTCCATCTATGCACTACGGGCCAAAGATGACTTTCATCACAATATAAGTATGAGGATGATGAAAATAATATAAGCATCACTCAAACGAAATCAAGAATAAATATTAAAGATTTTTAATTTATCCAGAGTTTAAAAATGTCCAAATTGTCAACATGATAACTGCTTTGTGGAGTAAAAATTCAAGAATAATATTTATGTATCAAAAATAATTTGGATAAAAAAGAAATTAATTTTTTATCGTGAATAGTACTCCGGGTGAATAGTACTCGAGTGAATAGTACTTGAGTGAATAGTACCTTGGCATGAAAAGATAAAAATTTAACAAGGATGTTCAGAAGAATATTTTCGTGAAAAGATACTAGATGAAGCACAAATTTTAATGATATTCTACTAATTTCATGGAGTATAGAAGCAATACTTATCAAAATGAGTGTAGAATTCAGAATCTAAAATGAAATAATATTACTTAGATACTACGGAGTATGAAAGAAAATATTATTTCTTACGAATATTGAACAAAAATAATATCCCTTACCTTAACAGGAAAGTACTTCTGAATGGTATAGCGAGGATATTCTTGAAAAAAACTTGTTTTGTTTTCTACACTCAAAGCTTCCTTAAACTCAAAAGAAATACGATCAGTATTATAGAAGAAGAATTCTCTGATTCTAGTGTGATTTTTATTTCTTAACTAAGCATCCTATTTATCGAAGAATGGCATGATTCTATTTAAGAAAAATAATCACGGGCGCACAACCGGCGAAAAACTTTTGAAAATTTTGATTTTACTATGTTGCACTATGCATTATTATGCAAACACTATGCAGTACTATGCAATAAAATATAATATATATTCTATTTTATATTAAAAAAAACTTATATAATATATATATATATATAACTTATATACATATATATAAGTAATAAAACAAAACTGAGATAACTTTCTACCGACGATTTTGAAAAATGAGTAAGTGGGAGTCCATAAAATAAGTTAAATTTACAACAATTACTTTATAAAATATGTGATGCCCCCAAAATAGGTATACATCACCCATTCTGAGTCGTCAAATACATGGTACATAATCCAAATACAAACTTAATTTATACAACTATTAAGTGTCGTGCATAATACGACAAAATATAAGCTGTGAGTTTTAATACAAATATTGTCTCCTAGACAATATCCAAACTCAAATTCAATCCTCATTGCAATTATTATCACACTATTTTATAGAATAGTGAGGACTACTATAGCAACCATCTCGGACCGTCACTCCATTCCCCGACTAGTCCCAACTATATTCTCATTTCCTGAAGAGAACAATGAGCGAAAAGGGTGAGCTCAACTAGCCCAGTAAGAAATATTATGACTAAGATAATGCATAATAAATTATCGTTAGCCTTCAATAGTATAACAACTAATAAAATACAATATACAACAAGTTTTAGATCAACAACTGCAACGGAATAAGCAATACATTAGAAGAGTCAAGTAGAACATGATATCTACTATCTTCTATGATTTAAAAGTTTATCATCAATTTTATCACTAAGACTCAACTTAATAAATAATCCACATCACTGAATTATCCATGCACTACGGGCCAAGGATATTCATTATTATCACGACCATGAATTATATATCCATGCACTACGGGTTAAAGATATTCGTGTTTTCACCAATGATCATGAACATGCCAAACAATAATTCATCTTTGCACCCTTGGTCGAAGAGAACACATTGTCATGATCATACCAATAACTGTCGTTAAGACTCAGCTCAATAAATAATCTAAATCACTTGTAACATTACAGGTCATGATTATACCGAATAATCCCTGGTCATAATTATACCAATCAATAGTCCATTTATGCACTACAGCCAAAGATAACTTTTATCACAATATAAGCATGAAGATGATGACAATGATATAAACATTAATCAAACGAAATTAAGGATAAATATTAAAGAAATTAAATTTATCCAGAGTTTAAAAATGTCCAAATTGTCAACACGATACTGCTTTGTGGAGTAAAATTCAAGAATAATATTGTATCAAAAATGATTTGGACAAAAAAATTAATTTTTGTCATGAATAGTATCTCGGGTGAATAGTAACCGAGTGAATAGTATCCCTTAAATAGTACTTCAAGAATAGTACTTTGTGAATAGTACTTTATGAATAGTATCCCGTGAATAGTATCGTATTTATGAATAGTGCCCATGAATAGTACTCTGTGAATAGTACTGTACGTATATGAATAGTGTCGTATAAATAAATAGTACCCATGAATAGTACTCCGGCATGAAAAGCTTAAAATTTAACAAGAATGTTAAGAAAAATATCATTGTGAAACGATACTAGATGAAGCGCAAATTTTAAGGATATTCTACTAATTTCACGGAGTATAGAAACAATACCTCAACAAAATGAGTGTAGAATCAGGGATACAAAACGAAATAATGTTACTTACATACTACAAAGTATGGAAGAAAATATTATTTTATATTAATATTAAACAAAAATAATATCTCATACGAATAAGAAATAAATAACATCTATTACCTTAGTAGAAGGCTGGATACTGCAATAGTGATATAGTAGAATACTCTTCTTCTTTCTCATTATAATTTCTCTTGTGAGTCTTAGTGAATTGGTAAGAATGAAAGAATAAATGAGCTTCTATTTATAGGAAAACATAGTTTCGATAATTGCACGATTAGGGGTTTGAATTATTACAGTATAGTACATTTATCTTTACCTCTATTTTTAATTTAGTCCTTCAACTATTATCAATCTTGCACAACCACCCCTAATAATACATGCATGTGAATCAATAGTTCCATACATGTGAACCAAGAGTAATTTGCATGTGAACCAATAGCAATTAATTGCTCATTTATCTGATTAATTGCCCGTTTAGTCAATTATAATAACAAAACTAGCAAATTACAGAATTACTTCCTTTGAGGGTAATTGGGTCACGGAAGAATTAAAGAAAACTAAATGAACAAGCATCTTTAATCAACACGAACTTATTCATCATTAATATTATAACTCACAATATTTAACAACCAGATCATTCCCAGGAAAGAGGGGGCTTTCCGATAAGGATTTCTTCCTATTGGCACGCAATTTGGTGAGCAAACCTCTTTCCTCGACAAAACTTTCTAGACATCGTCAATAATACAAATAATAATATGAATAACTTTTTCGTCTCAGTTATTGATTTAATAATATAAAATATTGTGCAGATGAAACTGTGACAATAATTGAATCAATAATGTGTGATACTATGCATCAATTACTGTAGCAATAATTGAGTATAACTGAGTGACTTCTCACGTAAGCATCAATAATCAATACTGTATACTTCTATGCAACCACGCGTATTACTGTACTTTTATCATCGGGAATTTCAACAGTTAACGGTAAAACTCTCGCCGTTATATTTATAAAAAGATATTTCTGTCATTTTTTTACTCCGACGATAATTCTGTTGTGGGGTCCACCAATGATTGTGCCGTCATACGAATATTCCCTGTTAAAACGAATATTCCCCGACCAATCGAATATTTTATAACAACTTGTTTACTTTACAAAATTTATAAATATTACCCACAACTATTACATTATATCAAATTCACACCTTAATACTAAAAAAATACTTCGAGAAAATTAATATTTATTCATAAAATTTGGGGTCTTACAAAATACCACTCTATTTATCTCAATTCACTTGGCTTCACTAAACACATTTTTAATAACATTTATTCATCATTAATATTATAACTCACAATATTAATAATCAGATCATTCTCATAAAAGAGGGGGCTTTCCAATAAGAACTTCTCCTTATTGGCGCGCAATTAGGTGACCAAACCCCTTTTCTCGACAGAACTTTCTAAACATTGTCAATAATGCAAATAATAATATGAATAACTTTGTCGTCTCAATTATTGATTTAATAATATTAAATATTATGACAATAATTGAATCAATAATGTGAGATACTATGCAGCAATTACTGTGGAAATAATTGAATAAAACTGAGTGACTTCTCACGTAAGTATCAATAATCAAAGATACTATGCAAGACCGTTTGCTATTATGCAACCACACGTATTACTGTACTTCTATCATCGGGTATTTGAACAGTTAACGGTAAAATTTTTGGCGTTATTTTTATAAAAGGTTATTTTTATCGCTTTCTAAATTCGACAGTTATTCCGTTATGGTGTCTACCAATGATTGTGACGTCGTACAAATATTCCCTGATAAAACGAATATTCCCCAACCAAACGAATATTTTATGACAACTTGCTTACTTTGCCAAATTTGTAAATGTTACCCACAACTATAATATTATATCAAATCCATACCTTATTATTCAAAAATAATATTTAAAAAAAATTAAATTTTTATTTATAAAAGTTGGGGTCTTACAACTTCTCCAGACATATTTACTTATAACATCTTGATATCTAGCTTTGGTAGAGCAGAAAAAGTTGATGAGGCAATTAAAATTTTTGAAGAACTCGAGAACAGTGACTTTCACCTGATGTCATCTCTTACAACTCTTTAATTAATTGCCTGGGGAAGAATGGTGATATTGATGAAGGTCACATGAGGTTCAGAGAGATGGAAGAGAAGGGTTTCAGACCTGATCGATGTAGTTACATATAGCACGCTAATAGAGTGCTTTGGCAAGTCGGATAAAGTTGAGATGGCTTGTAGATTGTTTGACGATGTGCTTGTTGAAGGCTGTTGCACAAATTGGGGACATGAGTTGTAATTTAAATTTTATTATATTGAAAGTTGAGGATAATATGAAAATTATAAAAATAATATTTATTCCAAAAAAAATTCATCCAAATCAGGCCAATTTTGGATAGAAAATTTTGGGAGGAAAAATAGCCAAGTTTTCTATCCATTTCCTTTTTTCCGTTTATTAAAAAACTAAGAAACATAGGAATTTGAAGAAAAAAAAACTTAAATTTTTGTCCATTTTTTTCTTTTCTGTCAATTTTAAAACTCAGAAATAGAGTGTTACTTTTCAAAAATGTACTTTTATCAATAATTTTAGGGAATTTATATTTGTACTGGTGAAAATGTTAATTCTACAATATCCTCTATCCCATGAGAGTGAACCCTACTTACTATTCATGTGAGAAGAATATTGTGGAACTAATATTTTTACTTGTGAAAATATCAATTCTATAATTTTATGGGCATGCGAAATATATACTATGTGGGCACTTGCTCCTCGTCTGTGAGTTTTATTTTGATAAAGAGAAAGAAAGAAAAAAAAATTTAAAAAATTTTGAAAGTAACTTTTTTTTTCTCTTCATCCGAGTCAAAACTCATAAATACATCTTCAGCAGGGCCGACCCTGAGTTTTTAAGGGCTTAAAGCGACAACAAAAAAAATGGGCCTTTTATTAATTACTAACTAAGAACTTTTCCTAAACAAAATAGTATAAATATGAAAGAATATCAAATATAATAACCGACTATTTCAATATTTTCCAAGCATTTAGATATCACATTATCGCTAAGTCTGCCATTGAGATTTGGGTCTATTTCATTGGGTAATTTTTTTGTAGGCCTTTAAATTTAAAGTGACGTGGACTGAACTCTTTTATTTGGGTATATATATACTAACAAAAATACCTATTGGGGGCCCTAAAAATTTATTAATTTTAGTGGGCCTAAAGCCCGGGCACATTGGGCTTTAGCCCAAGGCCGGTGCTGATCCTCAGTGAAAAAGAGATATACCTAGAGGATATTTAATTACTTTCTTTGTCTTTAAAAGAATGTTCAAAATATACTTTGTACACAATTAAGAAAAATAAAATCGATGAAAAAGAGAAGAAAAAAATTCTAAATTTATCTTTCGTGGCATTACAAAATAATACTAAGTGAGTACTTCTATTTTTATATACTAGTGGACTCCGCTAAATAACATATTTATTTTTTATTTTATGTACTTATTGCCAGTAGATAAAAAAATTTATACCTTAAATCAATCTTTAAATGACAGAGGGAGTAGTAAATTTATCAAGTTAATATGTCCATTTTAAAGAATTCACAACAATTTTTCCAATAAACTTTTTATCCCCAACTTTGAAGAATATATTAATAATTTATTATTCAATAGTTTCTTTATCCTTATTTAACTCTTTATTTTAATCTCTATATAAGATTTTACTCATGAGGATGAGGGAGTAAAAAAATCGTTCTCTATATATGCAAAATGTCATTTCACACCTCATTTAAGTGAACAAATTATCAATCATTATCCAACTCATCTTTATTTTCAAATTATAAATTAATTTTAACTTATTTTTTAAAAACTAATTTCAAACATATTCAAATTTAAAATTGATATAAATTTATTTAATTCATGTCAATATTGTAAGACCCCAAATTATTAATAAATAAAATTTAATTTCCTCTATTTATTATTTTGAAATAGTAAGGGTTGATTTGATTAATGTGGTTAGTTATGGGTAAAATGCGCAAATATTTTAAATAAGTAGGTGGTTATAAAATATTTATTGTTGTCGGGGAATATTCGTACGACATCGCAGTCTTTTGTGGGTCCCCATAACGGAAAGCGATTGGATGAAGAAAACGACAAGTATAAGTTGTTATAAATAACGGCGCAGTTGTTACCGTTAACACTGTTGGAATACTCGGTGGTTAAAACACAGTAATACGCGTTGTTGAACAGTAGCATACGGTATTGCACCAATTATTAATTCTTATGTAAGAAGGCAGTACTCAATAATTGTTACAGTAGTTACTGTTCAGTATTTTATTTTATTGATTCAATAATTGGTTCGTTGATATTTTATATTACTGTTATTTCAATAATTGTCACTATACAGTATTTTTTATTATCGGAGCAATAATTCATATTATCTGAATAATATTATTAGATAACATTATTGGCAATGTCTAGAAAGTTCTGTCTAAGGAGAGGTTTGGTCACCTAATTGCGCGCCAGTAAAGAAAAATCTTTATTGGAAAGCCCCCTCTTTCCTGGGAACGGCCTGGTTGTCAGTACTGTGATTCTGTAATATTATTTGTGAATAATTAATTATTAATTTATATGATGAGGAAAATATTGATTTTAAGTGGATATAGATGGAAAAAAAAAATTTAAGTGACAATTGTTAAAAATTGATATTTTGTCTTTTCTGATAAAATAATATTTTATTATATTATTATAATATAATAATGGGGAAATTTTTATAATGAATATGGGATATATGAGTATATGAGGAGGAACAGAAGGTTCCATTCGCCACCTTTATGTTCCGTGGCGAGGCAGATTACTGGTGGGAGTCTGTGAAACGTACCCAGCCTACCGCACTCCACATGTCTTGGGAAACGTTTCAGAAACTTTTCAACAAAAAATACTTTCCTGAAAGTATTCGCCATATGAAAGAGGTAGAGTTTATTAGACTAGAACAAAACAACATGACGGTGTCCCAATACGAGGCGAAGTTCGCAGAGTTATCCAGGTTTGCACCTCATTTGGTAGAGAATGAGGAACGAATGACGAGGATGTTTCTGAGAGGTTTAAAACCTGAGATTCGGCAATATCTTATCTCTCATAAATTTTCTTTATATTCAGATGTTGTCAACAGGGCTCAATTATTAGAGCGAGATAGCGAGTACGTTCAATCAAGAGACCGCAACCAGGATCATACCGGTGACAGCAGTCATCAGAACATCGATAACCAGCAGAGAAAGAAAAATACGGACAAGAGCGACAACCACTATGGTGGTAATCGTGGCCATGAAAATAGAAGAAGTGAGTCAGGGGGAGATTTTAAAAAGAGGAGATTCAACAATGACACTGCGAAGACGTCAGCACCAGCAGCAACTGGTTTTAAGGGAGGAGAACGACCACCGGTCGTATGCTATAAATGTGGAAAAGAAGGACACATCAGCCCAAACTGTCCACAACAGTTCAATGTATGCTATAATTGTGGAAAGGAAGGACATATCACTCGAG